>VDFB02347735.1:0-186260 GCA_007258455.2 Sequoia sempervirens | reverse complement strand
CACAAATGTGTGCAAGATGACTTTCCATTTTGGATAGGAATATGCAGGAAGAATAATGTATATATTTTAATTATGCACATGATCTAAAGATGTAGATGATGCCCATGATGATATATTTAATGATGCTCAATTATCTATAAGCCAATGCTAAACTATGAAAATGTTGATATGATCAATCGAGTATCATAGATGATTCAAGTGCATGAACCATGGATGTATGGTGACAACTAGACCGATGAGAATATGATACTACTGAAAAAGGTGTCAAAATGGATGATGAATTATTTAGATATGTGAACTCATATATATTTGCATAATTGATCACTATATAAGTTGATGTAAGCAAGGTAAGAGCAAGATCCAAAGATGTTTATGTTGAGATAATAGTGTTGATGTGACTATTATCAAATAGAAGATAAATTTCCTCAGTTGTGTGTTCCAAATTCACAATGTGGGACTCTACAAACAAGTATTATGTGTTTGCTAGCAATGTGTTTCAATGTGGCAGATCTGAAAAAACAATATGAATTTCCTGGTGCATAGAATCATTGGAAGCAATGGAGATATCAACTTTGGATTCATATATATCTGTAGTGTCAAAAAATGTACTCCTTTAAATTTCACACAATTTTTGGGTCCCCTAATTTAAATGGACTTAATTAAGCCTCTAATTTCCTAACTTTTGTATTTACAAGCCTAATTAATTGCAATTTCTGAAGGGGGAAGTGTGATTTAATTAATGCATTTATCATTATTAACACCCCGAAATGAATAGGTCCTGATTATTTAGGTAAAGATACATTCACCCTTGGGCGAATGGGTCCCACTTAAGATCACAATTTTAAATTTTAAACATGTTTTTGGTAGCATCTTAAGTTCCTAAATTCAAGATTTAAGTGTCGGCTTGTAATGTTTAATTTTTGGGAAATTAGAAAATTGTCTATAAAAGCAAGGTATTTTTATCAATTCAATTCTAAGAAACATAATTCCAATTTCACAAGAGCTAAGATTATTGTCAAAGGTGTTCAAGAGCATATTTCTCAAGCATTTGTTGTAGTATTCAAGATCTCAAGCATCATGTCAATGTTATCAAGCATCATGCACGCTTTTGGAGTTAACATTGTGATGTATGTTTCAAGCATTCAAGTTAAATTTCAAGCATCAAGATCACATCATCAATCAAGTCATTCATGCAAGATCAAGACCTTCGAGACTCTATTAAGTTGCAATCCTTCAAGGGTTTCAAATCAAGGGTTTGGTGAGTTGCAACATAACAAGTGTTCATCCATCATTCATTTCATGTTTCATTTCAATTCAAGGTTTAATTACCAAAATAGGGTTTGACCAAGACACACCCCCATTCATCAAAAACAAAAAAAAAATCCCTCTTGTGTTTGTGTTGCGGATCTTAGGTTAAAGAAGGACTGAAGATCTCTCAAAGTGAAAAATTGGAAAAGTTGTCAAAGTTGTTGTCAAGCCATGAAAACTCATTTTTAGAATTTATTTTTGAATTTTTGACTGTGAAATCTAGAGAATTCAGGAGTGCGGACATAGGACCATAGGACCTAGAAAAAAAATTCAAAGAGCCCTACAAAGACCCATTCACCCTAGGGAGAATCTATCCTAGAGGATACTCTGTAATTGTATTTTGGTGAAAGGTGCAAAAATACTAAACCCTCTCAAATATTTCTAAAAGTTGCAGGTTTTGATAGATTAAGGTTTAACCTTCTGATTTCATGTTTCACATTGCATTTTTTAGTTGATTTAGTATTTTAGTCTTTCTCCCAAAGTGTTGTTTTAGTAGGTCTTCCCCATCCTAGACCATATGGAAAACAACAAGATTTCCTTCAAGGTTGACTCACCTAAGGGTTGAAAGTCAACCTTGGCTCAAGGGATCTTTTTTTCTTGATGAAATAGAGGAAAATAGGTGCATTATACCCTATTTTGGCCCTTTCTATTTATAGTAAAATTGGTGAACCCCTCATTTAAATAAAGAACCCATTTTTCTATGTTTCATTTTGGTAAACCTGACATTGTACATCAAAAGAATTTTAATTTGGAGTCCATTCAAACTCTAGATCTAGGATTTGCATTAATTTTCATTACATTGCATTATTTTGCATTTCATTTAGGGTTGTTAGCTAGCATTAACTTGCATTGTATTTAGGGTTTTAGGCTTGCATTTTGCATGCTTTAAAATCTAAAAAAAAAAAAATTTGCATTAATTTTACATAGTGTTTGCATGTTAGTGTATGTTCAATCATTCATATTCAAATATTGAGTCAAAATTGCATTTCAAAAAGTGTCATATTATTCATCATTTATCATTCATTGCACTTGCATTTAAACATCAAATTCTAGAAAAATTAGTCACTGAAAGTACAATTTATAACCTAAAATAGGAAACCCTAGATCTGAACTTCAAACTCAAATTCAAATTTTGTAACCCCTATGCTAGAACCCATTCACCCTAGGGTGAATCTATCTTTGTACAAGTGTTGTTTCAAACTTTTGGGAACTGATTTGTCTTTGTTTATATTTCTTTGATCTGTAGTTAAATCTAGGTTTTAGTTTCATAAATCAAAAAAATCTATCTTTTGCATTAGGTTTAATTGGTCAAATTGAGTGCATTGTTTGGAAATCAAAATTGGAATTACGAGATATCATTTTCAGGATTTTGCATAGTATAATAAAAAAATTATCTTGTTTAAAATCTTAAAAATGCTCTCTTTTTACATACTTGCATTGAACTTCATATTCTAGGGTGTTTGATTGCATTCATCTAGAAGCTATTCTCCATTTTGGGTCCACGAAGGTTTTGTGAAACTTGTATGAGCCTCAAAACTTGGTGTACTATTACCAATACTATAGTGAGAGGTAGTTCGAGATTCATGCCATTTCGTGCTTCTACACACACTATGAATCTTGAGTTTTCCAACTCTTTCGCTCATAGTGTTGATACTAGTCAACCCACTATGGACCATAGCTTTGATACCTCATTTCCCATGACCACCCTACCCACAACCAATGTGACTAATATTTACACAATGGTTGCTAACATCCCTCAACAAAAACTAAGACAAATGGATGAAGATTTAGAGAAATTGCAAAACTTTGTGAGTTTTGAATACATTGTTGATACTACAATTCTTGTCATAGACAACATGACCTGAGAATACTTGATGATGAACAAGGAATAAATATTTTTCATATCCTAGCTCACATTATTGATAAACATGTCCCTACAATGACTATTTGTGCTCAAACGTTGGGGTTAACTCAAAGTTAAGGTGGAAATCCAATTCTTCCTTCCATAGCTATGACCTATATTCTGACATACACTAATCCAATTGTTACAACAACTAAACAACCTAATAGAAATGCCAATACCACCTTAGGTATTTCCATTGGGAATCCCTTCAACTTTATGCATTCAAATCTCATATCTCCTAATCCATCTCCCCTCACAAACTTACAATTCACTTGTCCTTCAAATACATATACACCTCCACCTTATTTAGCTCCATCTCACAACACAAAAAATGATCATGTCCTTAACCAACTCTTGAAAAGTGCTTCATCCCCCCAACAACAAATTGCTACATTGAACCGAAATCAAAATGGCCAACCTTCACAATATATCAAAAGAAACCCCTTATCATTGGAGATATTGAGAGCACAAATGCCACAAGGCCTATAGATTCCTAGATTTGAGAAATATGGTAGAAAAGGAGACCCTAGCAACCATGTATCGGCATATACGACCTTATGTAGTGAATTCATTTTTTAGGATAAACTCTTGGCTAAACTTTTCCTTGGATCCTTGAAAGACACTGCCTTGGAGTGGTTTTGTTCCTTACTGAATAACTCAATTAGTTCATTCAATGAACTTGTTTATGCCTTTCTTAACCACTTCAAGTGCACATGGGTCCCAAGATGACCTTTCTTGATTTAAAACATTGTAAACAAAACAAATATGAAAAGTTCATTGATTTCATAACATGATACCAATTGCTTTACTCACAAATAAACATTAAGATTCCAAATGTTGACCTTTAAAGAGTGTTTATAACCAATTTTCATACCAATATCTAAGCTAAACTTGAAATGTTTAAGTTTCCCTCCTTTACACACTTATGCACAACCCTTCGTGATTATCATAATTTAGTTAGTTATCGTGAAGAAAAACTCCTAAAAATTATGAGAAATATGAAGTTGTGCCCCATAAAAATTTCCAACCTTTCAAGAAACAAAAAAAAGGCTTTTTACAAATAAATACACCTCAAAAAAATCAACAAGTTAACTCCCAAGTGGTTGCTATAAAAATGAAAAATCCATATCCATTTAGGGAGAGAAGTAGACAATTTACCCGTTTACATGATACCCTTTACTCTATCATGTTGCAGCTTTTGAGTAAGAACTTATTTACCTTACCTCCTGTTAGAGTCATTGATACAACTAAGCCCCTACCTTCAAACTTTAACTTGAATTCATTTTTCCATTATCACTAACAAAATGGACATAATACAAAACAATGTAAGCATCTTAAACTTATTGTGCAAGACCTCATTGATTCTAATCACATCCAGATTGGTGGTATTAATGATCAAGAAATAAGTTTGTTTCCCCACCCAACCAAAATTTACAAATTTTTACCAATCCCATGCCAAATCATAATATCTCTTTTGTAAAAGCTATTGATGCCAAGAATGATGTGATGAATGTTGACAAACTTGAAGATGAGAATTATGACAATATGAGTAAAAATGAAGGAGACTTACAATGTATGGTCAACTTCATTGATATGCAATCTCGTAAGGGCCAAACCAAAATGCCCCTTGATTTTGCTTTCTCACAAAATGACATAATTAGACGTGCACTTAATGGTCCTCTTTACATTACCAGAAGAATCAATGACAAACCTACTAATGGGATATTAATTGATCCCGTGTGTGTAGAGAATGTGATCAACGAGGAATTCTTATTTGTGCATGAAATTTACCAAGATTCATATGAAAAAACAAAAGCATGGATCAAAACACATAATGCTTTTGCTTTCCCTACGATAAGTTTGATAAATCTTCCTTTACAAGTTGGACCAAAAAAATTGTATGTCTCATTCTCCATCATCCCATTGTCAGACCAATTCCATGTGAATTTTAGTTACCCATGGCTATGCTCCATAGATGTCATCCCATTTATAGTGCATAAATTCTTAAATTTTCCATTTCGTAATGAGATTTTTGTTGTGCACCATAGTGGCTTTAATCCCGTGTCTTCTTGTAGAAATTTCTCATTGAATTTCTTTTGGCCCGAACCTATGGAACCTATTAGGCCTCATGAGGACTTATTTTTCAAATCCTATCACAATTTTAAGGCACAGTGCATAGTAGAATTATCACTTAGCAATATTCCACAACCCACAATTGAGCCTCCTATCGTTGATGAGATCATGATTGAACCAAAATCCCTTCCAAGTAAGAAAGACCAACCAATGAAAAATCCTTCACCTATTTCCTACAAACGCACAAGAGATAACCAAATAATTCTTATTGGATTTAATCATGTGTCTTCTCATGGAAATTTATCATTGAATTTATTTTGGCCCGAACCTATGGAACCTATTACACCTTGTAAGGACTTATTTTTGAAATCCTATCAAAAGTTTAAGGAAAAGTGCATAGTAGAATTATCACTTAGCAATATGCCTCAACCCACAATTGAGTCTCCTATCATTGATGAGACCATGATTGAACCAAAATCCCTTCCAAGTGACCAAGACCAACCGATGACAAATCCTTCACCTATTTCCTACAAACGCTCGAGAGATAACCAAATAAGTCTTATTTTCCCTCCTAAGATCAAACAAGTTTAGAAAGCTAAAGAGAAAATGGTTAAACAACCTCCCATGGTTCCTTTCATTCCTCTCTTGCAAGAAGAAAAGAAACCTATGGTTGATAAACCCACTCCTACAAAATCACAACTTGAAAATTGTACAAAAAAAATAGAAATGCTAAAGAGCATAGGCAAAGATGTCATGCTATTAATCGTAAGTTACAAGAAGAAAATAAAATAGAAAATCAAGATCAAATTTAACTCAAGCAAAGCATGATGATCCTCCACATTCAACACAACAAAAACAACAAGAAACTTCTATAAACATTATCATTAGGCCTCTTGTTATGATTAACTTGGTTGATGATGACGAGATTGCTAAAATTGATGAGGAAGTGCATAATAAGTTGAATTTATTATTTTCCTCTTCCATGAGCTTAGATGATAACAACTGTGATGGTCCTCCTAACAAGAGTGACTCACCACATGTTGAACCTGGTGATGTTCCTAGTACAACACTTGTCGTTGTCCCTTTGGCTAGTTTTATGCCTTCTGCATATGATGAACAAGATTGGGATGTGGATGCCCTGCTATAGGTTGACTCACATGTGCCCTACTAGTCTTTATCTTCATGTTCTTTGTGATTGAAAGTGTGTAATGTGATCCCCTTGTACTGTGTTGCTTGGTGTGTCTTTATATGTTTGTGATCCTACTTTGAATGACCCTTGTCACTCTATTAGTGCAAAGATACAAAGGAATCAAATCTATTGTGGCATTCTTCTCTTTGTATCTTAATTATTCTATATGGTGTAACCTTTGTCTTGTGTTTTCCTTTTGGGGATGATGCAAGGCATCCAAACATCTAGGTCTCTTCCATGTTGAACCAAAAGTGTCTATATGTTCTCTCTCTCTCTCTCTATGTGTCATTCTTCCTCTGTGCTCGTTGTTCCATGAGTTATTTGGGGAATGATGATGGTTTTGAGCTCAATTATATTACTACAACAATGAAAAATGCTGACCCCAAATCCATGGATCCCTTATGTGTTATCTTAGGATTGCATAAGGGGGTAACCCTCCCTTATATGATGCAACTCTATCTCAAAAACATATATTTACATAGGGATTTCCAAATAAAGCTATCATGTATTACCATTTGTCATGTGTGTTCTACTTCAAGGTAATTGTTCACAACATGGTGTTTAACAATATATTTAAAGTGGAGGCATGTGTGTCCTCACTCATTGTTTGCTTCAAAGTGTGGTCTTCTTACTTCACATTATGTGTCTTCTTGGAGGTGTCATTGGGTTTGATGTCCTTCAAGATTGCGACCTTTCTAAGCATGTGACATTCCTCTTAGTGGTGATGCTACCGATTGCATTCCCTAAGTTGTGAATATTTTATCCTTGACTAGTCCTCTCTTGGAGACATTAAGTACGATGTTCCCTAAGAGGATACATTTCATGAACTAAGAAAAACCCCTTTGAATATCCTATTGCATGTATCAATTCCACAAAACATAACACAACTTGCTTGCCAGTGGAGCCTTTTTCATGAGTGCCTAGCATAACACAACTTGCTACACTTGTGACCATCTCTGTGGCACCTTATCAAAGTTATCAGGAGGTATAACTTTGGTATGGTTAGTACAATGGGATCCTAGACAGAGGAACAACCTTCTCATTAACCACTTTTTGGGGCTTACCTAGTGGACAATGGATATTTCACTAGCCCATGTGAGTGCATTTTGTTTGCATAGTGGATAGAAAGTTTCCACTTGTAAATGTTTGTGGAAAAATAGCTAAGGCTTGATCCATATCTAGATGGAAAAATAGTCGAGGCTTGATCCACCCCTCTTTTCTCTTCTCTAATTTTGACATTGTATGCTTGTGTATCTTGTCTTGCTGCTACATATTTAACAAAGGTATGTCTTTATTGGTTTTTCGTGAGATCTTAGATCTTGGGGGCTTGATCATCCTCCTTCACCTTTGTTGTCTTACCTTTCCAACAGTGGTACGATTAGACCTCTCTTGACACTTTTTTGACTACTTTAGTGTGAGTTTGAGCATAGGGATCATCCTCTCACTAAAGTGGGGGCTAAATGTAGTGTCGAAAAATGTACTCCTTTACATTTCACACTATGTTTGGGTCCCCTAAGTACTTAATTAATCCTCTAATTTCCTAATTTTTGCATTTACAAGCCTAATTAATTGCAATTTCCGAAGGGGGAAGTGTGATTTAATTAATGCATTTATCATTATTAACACCTTGAAATGAATAGGTCCTAATTATTTAGGCTAGGACCCATCACCCTTGGGTTAATGGGTCCCCCTTAAGATCAAAATTTTAAATTTTAAACATGTTTTTGGTAGCATCTTAAGTTCCTAAATTCAAGATTTAAGTGTCGTCTTGTAATGTTTAATTTTTGGGAAATTAGAAAATTGTTTATAAAAGGAAGGTCTTTTTATCAATTCAAGTCTAAGCAACATAATTCCAATTTCACAAGAGCTAATATTATTGTCAAAGGTGTTCAAGAGAATATTTATCAAGCATTTTTTGCAACATTCAAGATCTCAAGCATCATGTCAAAGTTATCAAGCATCATGCATGCTTTTGGAGCTAACATTGTGATGTAGGTTTCAAGCATTCAAGTCAAATTTCAAGCATCAAGATCACATCATCAATCATGTAATTCATGCAAGATCAAGACCTTGGAGAGCTCTAATAAGTTGTATTCCTTCAAGAGTTTCAAATCAAGGGTTTGGTGAGTTGCAACATAGCAAGTGTCCATTCATCATTCCTTTCAATTCAAGGTTTAATTACCAAAATGGGGTTTAACCAAGGCAAACCCCCATTCACCAAAAACAAAAAAAATTTCCCTCTTGTGTTTGTGTTGCAGATCTTAGGTTGAAGAAGGATTGAACATCTCTCAAAGTGCAAAATTGGAAAAATTGTCAAAGTTGTCGTCAAGCCACAAAAACTCATTTTCAAAAATTATTTCTGACTTTTCGACTGTGAAATCCAAAGAATTCGAGAGTGCAAACATAGGACCAGAGGACCTAGAAAGCAATTTCAAAGATCCCTACAAAGACCCATTCTCCCTAGGGCGAATCTGTCCCACAGGACACTTTGCAACAACATTTTGGTGAAAGGTGCAAAAATATTAAACCCTCTCATATTTTTCTGAAAGTTGCAGGTTTTGATAGATTAAGGTTTAATCTTCTGATTTCATGTTTTAGATTGCATTTTTGAGTTGATTTACTATTTTTAGTATTTCTCCCAAAAGTGTTGTTTCAACAGGTCTACCCCATCCTAGATCATATGGAAAACAAGAATATTTCCTTCAAGGTTGACTCACCTAAGGGTTGAAAGTCAACCTTGGCTCAAGGGATCTTTTTTTCCTAATGAAATAGAGGAAAATAGGTGAATTATACCCCATTTTGGTCCTTTCTATTTATAGTAAAATTGGTGAACCCCTCATTTAAATAAAGAACCTATTTTTCTATGTTTTAGTATCAACAAGTGATGTGGGAGATAATATATCAATGCAAGCCATGGGGCTACATTGTTCATCCCCAAATTATGGTGATGTATCACAAGATTTTTAAGTGAGACCATATTATGTTTTATATGTGCTTGAAGTAGATGATTACGTAAGGCAATACCACGATAGAGAATTATTTGCTTCATTTCATCATTTTGACAATGAATACAACTTTTTGTCAAGTATGCATTTTCTTTCCACAATATCCACTCTTGATTTTCTATTTATTAGAAGGATTATGAATAATACTCAAATAGAAGGGATTTAGTTTGAGAGACGTGATTGCATGAACCAACTGAATATAAAATTAGAAACACTATATTACTCTCTTAATTCAATAAGAGAGCCCCTCCCAAAAAATAATAATTAGTATTGCAACAGTTCAGTCATTCAACACTACCTCTTATTAGAAATCTAAAATAGATTGAATAACCCAAGGAACATTTTAAGAGAAAATCAAAGTTACATAAACTAGAAAAACATAAGAATGCAAACCAGGACTCTGAGAGATTATGCAATGTCGATGTGATAGAATTGCATTAAGAGATTCCAAGCTGAAAAGATACAATGCAAAGATGCATGAATAATGACTACATGCATCAAGGTGCATGTATGCCAAACTATGCAACAATGTAAGAGAATGAATGGATGCAAGAGTATTGCAAGAGTATGAAAATACAAGCTAGGTAGTGAGTTTATATAAAACATAGGAGAGGAGGTAGGTGGAAAATCTAACCAATAGGAATCAACCACAAAAAGTGGAGATGGACCACCAAAAGTGGAGATTCCCACCAAAAGTGGAAAGTATGGACCACCAAAAGGGGAGGATGCCTCCAAAATTGAATATGGACCACCAAAAGTGGAAAGTGGTTCTGCCCTTTAAGGAAGGGGACACCATACACTTATCTCCTAGTAATAAAATCACTTTATTATCCTAAGCAAGCTTAATTAACTATAGGAAAAACTTAGAACTAAGGGAAAATGAATTAACTCACTAGGAAAATAGAAACCTACACCAACACCCCCCATTAAGCGTAGCTTAGGAGGATGCAAAAGATTATGGGTCCTAGTGAATGAATCCATGTTAGGTACCCATGTACATATAAATTCCCCCCCAAAGAAGAAGAAGCCCCATCCCACAAAAAGGAAGTACACCCCCCATAATAGAGAGAAAAATGAAGTGGAAGGACAAATAATTCCCCTAAAGAGAGCTAATGGTAGATGCTCGAAATTGGATGCAAAAGATGGTCCATGATCGAATAAAATTCCTCCCCTTAGGAAGAAACAAAATCAAAGGTGTATGTGAGCTATCTCCCCACTCCTAAAAGGAATATGTAGGAAGAAAACTCAAGATGTATGAAATCTCTAAACTTGGCTCAAGTGTCCCCATGTTGATGTTGAAGGCTCCCACAACTGAATTAGGTATTCTAGGCCACACTGCTGAAAACAAAAAACTTAGAATCTCCTAGAGACTGATGTAGAACACCATCAAAAGACTCAAGTAGCTCCTCTAAATATGTATCCTCCAAATGTTGATCCAAAGTATCCACACTCATGTCAAATTGTGATAAATGATCATGTAGAGATTGAACAAGAGGGTCAAAGTGTTTCCTCACAACAACTGAAGAATAATTATCTTCATCAAAGAGAAGATGAATACACTCAATAGTGTCTCCCAAATCTGCAATATGTGTCTCCATAAACAAGTCTAAAATACTTGTCAAGAGATCATCCCAAGTTTAATTAGGAAGACTATAGATATCTTGTTGCAAGAAGTCATTGGAAGCTTTCGAATAAGCAACTCTAAAATCTAAAGTAGCAACAATAGATGCAAAGAAAAAAGAGTCATCTTCAAAGAGAAGATGTATGTTCTTAATAGTATCATCCAAATATGAGATGGACTCTACAAACAAATAAGAAATGTTTGGTAGAAATTGGTCCCAATAGATTGAATCTCGAAGGCATAATTGACCCTGTTGCAATGAATCATTGGACGCTCTCGACGAAGCATCTCTGGAATCTGAATCTGCAATAGGTGATGTTGATGTAATCTCAACATGAGGATGGGAAGCAAGAGAATTTTTTATGTCATTTGAACAGTCAAGACGTGCGTAATATTTAAGCTCCTCTAAAGTATCATCATCATATATATATTATTTGTATCATCAAGTGGAATGACACATTCTGCAATAGGAACATCTGGGAATGGAGAAACATTAGGGTCTCCAAACATCTCCCAAATCTTGGTCCAAATTGTGTGGGGACATTCAATGCCCACTATAGACAACAGAGTGTCATAATCAACATGACAACCAATTATTCCTATTACATGATCAATTCTATTACCCCAAATATCCTTCTTATCAGGTGTGTCTAGTTCAGGCATGATTCCATAAAGGTAAGGAAAAAGTTTAAGCCATTTGAGATGGGTTAGAATTCCTTTTTTCCAAGACTCATAATTAGCCTTATTCAAAACTATCACAGAAGGATGAGTAGAAAAACTCGTGATACAATCCTCAAATAATTACAAAAGAACACAAAAAATAGATCAATACACTCCCACCCTTTTCACTAGTATCAAAGATCACCCCCCCAAATATTATAAGGTTGGAACTTTATAATTTAGTGCGTTTACAAAGCCTTTTCCAAGATACAATGCTCAATAGGCTCAAAATAGCCAATTAGACTTATGGCTATGTAGTTCTCTTCAAGACCTTTCCAACGCCTAATTGTTTTCAAAAAATGAAGCACTAGGACGAAAGTTATGGCATGTTGAAGAAATTAGCACAAGATAGCTTCAACCTAAAATATTTGGTACAAAATGGCAAAAAATATTCTCAATACCTCTGTGGATAGAAAATGCTCATCTCCAACTTTCCAATGATATCTTATTTGTTGAAATCCAACGTCTGAAGCAAAAGTTTTGAATTTTTGAAAAATTGGCTGAGTTTAGCCTATAGGAAACGGGTTCTCTAGCAAAAAAGGTTTACTTCTAATTTGATTTTTGAAAAATCTACTCACTATTTGTAGACAATAACAAAAACCCAAAAATATTTTGATGTTAAGAACAAAACCCGGAAATTATTTTTTGATCTAGCAAGCAGAAGATGAAAAATGAATTTTGTTTAACCTTCAACCAAGAGAAAAATGATGCGCAGTGCATTTTGTACAACAATTTTCTTTAGATCTTTGCAAGATATGCAAAATCTAAAAGATACCTAGTTGAGATTTTGACCTTGGCTATGAAACACAAAAATTGTTTTTCTTACAAATGAGTGGAAGCTGAATTTCTAAAGCAAAAAAAAAAAATGACTCCAATGAAAATGCCTGCAACTATGTCAAATGATCTCCAATTTGGATGAAACAATTATCAAATCTAACTTTCTTGAGTCTTTTGCATGCGTTGAAATAGTAAAAAATGCTACCAATACAACCAAAAATTTTGTAATCACCCGGATCTCACAAAACACATGCAAAATAAAGAGGTAATTAAATATTGCAAATCCTTTTTGATTCTCTAGATCATTCAATAATGCTAGAGAAGAGCATACAATAATTTACAAGATTTTTACATAAAACTCAATCTCTCAATCAGGAATCTAAGAACATAGATTTCTCAAAACAAAAGTTCTAATACCATGATGTTAGAAATTTGAAATAGATTGAATAACCCAACGAACTTTTTAAGAGAAAATCAAAGTTACATAAACTGGAAAAACATAAGAATGCAAACTAGGACTTTGAGAGATTGTGCAATGTTGATGTGATAAAATTGTATTAAGAGATTCCAAGTTGAAAAGATACAATGCAAAGATGCATGAATAATGGTTGCATGCATCAAGGTGCATGTATGCCAAAGTATGCAACAATGCAAAAGAATGAATGGATGCAAGAGTATTGCAAGAGTATGCAAATACAAGCTAGGTAGTGAGTTCATATAGAACATAGGAGAGGAGGTAGGTGGAAAATCCAACAAATAGGAATCAACCAGAAAAAGTGGAAATGGACCACCAAAAGTGGAAAGTATGGACCACCAAAAGTGGATATGGACCACCAAAAGTAGAAAGTGGTCCCACCATTTAAAGAAGGGGACACCACACACTTATCTCCTAGTAATAAACTCACTTTATTATTCTAAGTAAGTTTAATTATTTGTAGAAAAATTCTTAGAACTAAGGGAAAATAAATTAACCCACTAGGAAAATAAAAACCTACACCAACACCTATGATATCCCCATTTGAATCGGTCTCCACCATGCACATGATAAATGGTTGCATATCCATCACATCTACACAATTCATGCAAACAAACCCTCAACTGACGACAATAATCTTGGTCTCTCCTCCAAAAAGCATGAAGACTTGGTCAAATCAATCCATACTTCCCACATGTTTTGCAAATGACTCTTTCACTTGGCGATCTGTCATTTATTGTTTTTTTTAATGCTAAAATTTTATGTAACCACTAGAATTTTATTGTTAACCTCCAAGTTAGTTAACTATCAGGTGATCATAGAGATCTTGCAAAGCGGAATTTTTTTATTTTTGTAATATATTGCAATCTAGGAGTCATTTTTGTTGCATTTTAATAGTTAATGGAAATTTGGTTTTGTCAAGAAAGTTGTGTTGAAGTCCATTTTATAAAATTGATCTATTTTTTTACTATCTTTAACCTATGAAGTTTTCCAAGATTTGATAGCACAAAACATTGATATCTTGGATTCTCCAACACCATGACCCTCACACAATAAAAAACTCAACTACAACATCAAGATCTCCAAAAAGGAAAAGTAGAACCATGATCTTCATCCAAGAAGATATCACCAATATGCAATTGTAAAAGCTTACACTACAACATGATTTGAAGCCTCTCATGATACCATGTTCAATTATTACATTTTCTAAAGTGTAGTTGTCTTAGGTACTCCACACATCAATCTCTCTATCCCTTTTCACTAACCAAGCCAATGACTATGTCGATTGAAAATTCCAACCAAACATAGTTTAAATCCCATGGAATCTAGCAATAGATCCCTACCATAAAAATATATCAATAGCACTATGAATATTTGTGGGTATAGACAACCCACATCTAAGTTATCCATACAACATGTAGGTATAGACAACCAACAAAACCACACAACTCATACATTTTAAATAATGCAACATACAGATTCAACACCACATTAGTAACATGTAAAACAAAGATGGATGAAGATAACATGTAGATTCTCCATTACTCTAACATCAAATTAAATCTAGATCTAAATGATCACAAATACATAATAGAGTAACCATAGTCCAATAAATCAACAAGAAACCCCTATAAAAACATTATATGACCAAATACATATCAACACTTATGAACCAAGAAGGTTGTAATTGTTCTCCTTAAACCATGCACGAGGTATAAATACAAATTTAAAATTTTCTCCATCCAAAAATCTTAAATAATGGTCTCTTCACATATATACAAATAAAGGAACTGAGTTATGTAAGAGCTTCAAGGATGTCAAAAGACCAAGTCCATAACCTACATGCAAGCAAGTGCTAATCATTTAATGCTCCTAAGTGACTAGGGGTTGAAACCAAGGATCTAAAGTAAGCACTACATATGGTAGTTAACATAATTAATGCTTTCCCATGTGATAGGGGATCCAAAATCAGGCACCCAATGTGAACACTCTTTCACCACGCATGACCATAGTATAAGAAACACAACCACCATACCAATGGGTAGTCCCACACTACCAAATAGGGTAGTCACAACTATGCACCATTCAAACACATGACTAACTCCAATATCTTACACCTTAAACAATTAATGCTTGATGTCAATTATATTGAACCTCTTTTCCATTCTATTAGTGTGTCATATTGTTTCCTGAAAAAAACCAGACACACTATAAAATCTTATAGAAAAATCATCAATATTTAACTAATTCCTTCCTATAGATTTCTAGAAGATTGTAGGATTCAAAAATAAAAATAGAGGAATACCCAAAACTCAGATACTATGGATCCATGGTATCTCATCAACATGCAAGTACATGCAACCCATAGAACCACCTTGGCTCTAATATCAAATGTTAGGAAAAGTTCCTACAAACTCCTCAACAATTAAATTTAAAATAGTTTACTATGAAATGTACACATGTTTTCACATTAACCCTTAAAGGAGAATATTATAGAAAACACATCTAAAAAAAATGGGTGGCATGTTTTCATATAATCAACACTTAGAAAAAACTAATAAAGAGAGCAGAAGAATACAAACAACCACAAGAAGATAAGTGACATATATATACCCTAGAAAAATACTTTGGAGAAAACCTAACCTCCAAAGCACCACACAACTTAATATATTTCCAAATGAATCATGGGTACAATACATTCATTGAGCTTCTATGTAATATTTCAATGAGATCAACACTTCTACTCCTTTGTAGAAAAATTGACATATAACCATAAAAAATGTTCCATACATTTTATATCCAGTGCATCCAATAAATATATTTGTAGAGGTTCGAAAAACCACAAAGAAATAATACCATGGACTAAACAAGATCCTAAAATACCATGGTAAGAATTTTTGTGACATTCACACATGTATATCCAATCTAAAATAGAAAATAACTTTTTCATAAGCATCTTTGGCCTTAATTATGCAAGTCAAATAATTGACTCCCAAACACTCCTCTCCATGAATAACTGATTACATCTTACACCCACTAATAATAGAATATCCTCCAAATCTACTATGTAATTTCCTCATCCATGTCTCATTATAATAATATTTTTAAGTCCTTGAAAATAATAAAACAATTACATATATCACCACCCTCATATAGGCATCCCATTTTTCCCTCCATAATTTTTGGAGATATATACATAATTAATTGTTTATGAATAAGTTACATTATAATTTAGGATGTGCAAGGTGAATAACATACCTACTCCTAACAATCACAAAGTCTATTAGAAATGTGTACTTCCGCATACAAAGTGATATTTTGTTAGATTGTCACTAATAATATAGATTGTTTTCATATATACTATTGAGGTACCACATACTATTTTTCTTTAACATTCCTTAAGGTTTCTTTCATGTACTACTAGGTATATCAAGATGACTCACTTCTTCCATGTACCAATAAACTATCAAAAGGTTGGGTACATGAAGAGGTCTAATATATAAGTCAAACATGTATACTAAATGGAGGGCTTATTAGAGGTATAAGGAACCCTCAAATTTTGTGATATAGCTATAAATAATACTAAAATAATGTTTTCAAACTAATGAGAGTAGCCAAAAAAAGTTTGGAAAATAAAGGTCCAAAATCAACTTGAATTGAGGACTTGTAGGATATAGTTATCAAATATATTGCAAGATCCATAAGAGATTTCAATAAGTAGTGGAGGTTTGATAAGTCCAAACTAGTCAGAATATTTAGTGTCACATATGAGATACAACCTTATATTAACAACAAAAAATACAAAATAACTATGAGATGAATTAAAAATAGTATATGAAGTGAATAATTAAAATCAAAATCTTCACCTAAAAAATTAGTTATGTGGTTTAGATGTAGAGTTGTGAGAAACTGGAGGGATTTTTTAGAATCATAGAGTGGAAAACATTGCTCTAGTAATTGGGGAAACAATCTTAGATGACTCTCTTGCACAAATTTCCTTAAAATGATTGTCCTCTATGTTTTCTTTTATGACCTATTTGAACATGACTAACATAAAACCTAAATTTAAAAAGTTGGTGAATGTGATTTAATGTAAAGTAGTTCAATGTGAAGTCACTAGTACCATAAAAAATCAATCTCTCATATCACAACATCAAGGAAAGAAACATGTATATGTACAAGTGATCCACCTAAACAAAAACAAGAAACTAAGTCTGCATCATAGAAGAAATGGTAGATTTGTGGATATAATGGGAATATGCT
Organism: Sequoia sempervirens; assembly: GCA_007258455.2. Lineage (NCBI taxonomy): Eukaryota > Viridiplantae > Streptophyta > Pinopsida > Cupressales > Cupressaceae > Sequoia > Sequoia sempervirens. Next base: position 168,926 of record VDFB02347735.1, on the reverse strand, counting down.
CTAGTACTATTTATATGACTCCTTTTTCATTGGAGAATCTAGCTAGTGAAAGCCACAACATAATTCACAAGAGGGAAAGAAGAATATGAAGAAATCTCAAAAAAACAAGGGAGTACATTACTTTTATAGAGGATTGTGATGAAGATGAATGTTAAACAAACAAACACATCATTTACAGATTATTTAGTATGGTATGTTGATTCTACTACCTCTAAACAAATGACTCATGAGAAAAAATAGTTCTAAAATTGACCTCTTCTACTTCTTATAGATAATTTTTATTATAATATGATACTAATAATGAAGTTCAATGCATTGGTGATATTTCTCTACTAATTCAAACTCACAATTTTTTACTTATAATGGTTGGTATGATCCAAGGCTCATTGAGAATATTTTGTTAATAAATTAATTACTTGAGCACAACCTAAAAGTATAATTTTATCATAGAGATTGTGAGAAGCTTTATCTCATTCAATACATATATAAAAACCTCATAGTTGTTGCCCATGCCTTAGATGTTGGGAAGATGTTTCAGCATGGTGGTGTTTCACATAAAGATAAATTTCTAATTTGAAGGCACATTCATGCACAATAATCTAACATAAATGATTTGGTCATCTTGAATTTGGTTATTTTTCTTGCTTTGAGTAGACATTATATGGTATGAGCATTTCCCTTTATAAAGAAGACACAACATCTTTGTTCTAGCTATATTACTATAAAACAACACAAGGCTCCCTTTCTTGATGTTAATAAGGAAGCTCATGGTTCTCTAGATTAGGTATATATTGATTTATGTGAATGAAACATAATCATAATAATTCCTAATAATTTCAACTTTTGTGGATGATCACACTCAAATAATGTGGGTATATTTCTCGACTCACAAATATTGATCATTTATAAAATTCAATGAGTTATGAGTCCTTGTTGAATAATCAACTAGTTTCCATCTTAAAGTTAACCACTCTAATCAATGGGGGGAATCACTAGCAATAAATTTTCAACTTCTCTAAAGGAACATAGGATTCAAAAATAGTTGACCACTTTATATTAACTTCAACAAAATAGTCTTGTAGAGAGGTGTAACCATGTCATCATGGAAATGACACGTAGCATGTTCAAAGATGTAGATTTTTTTTTGGCATTTTGGACATAATTGGTCCACACATTTATATATTTTCTAAATAGAGCACCACAAAATTGTTTGATGGCATAATTCCTAAAAAAATATACTAAAATAAATCTCTCCATTAACATCTCAAAGTTCTTGAGTTTACAACATTCATGTACATCCCTGAGGTGCAAAGAAATAATTTAGGTAGAATTTCATGAAGTGTATCTTTCTTGAATACAAATCATAGTTGAAGGGACATTGAATCATCAATTTTTTTCATAAAAAAGTATACATGAACAAAGATATTGTCTTGGATAAGGAGTGGTTGCAACACACCCTCCTCACAATCGACTACACCAAATCAAATTCCAAAAATATTTTAGATTCAACAAAAATACTTTGGAGATATTGAACATGAAGAAGAAAGAGAAGGTGTCAAACATTTGTTTAGATATAAAAAAAATCCATCCTCATCCTCACCTATTATGCACAAAATACCCAAGTGGTATTTCAATACTATGAAGGACACAAAGTTCAACATAGTTTTAGATAGGTCAACTTCAAGGCCAACAACTTGTAGCAATACTTGATAGGAAGTGAATTTGGCTCTAATATGCACAATGCTTCAAAATTTATAACTAGAAATAGTGAAAAAATCTCTTAATTCAAAGTGTGGATGTTGAGTTCAAGGTATTGATAAAGAATAACACGTGAACTTTATGATCTTCCATCATGAAATAAAGCAATTGGATGCGATTGGGTGTATTTACACGTATAAAGTTTAACTTGTAGCAAAGTGTTATGCTAAAAAACATACATTGATTATGGAGGGAAATTTGTGCCCATTGCAAATATCAAAACCATGAAATGGTTATGGATTTTACAAGTCAATTTGTTTGGAAAGTACATCAAATAGATGTGAAAAATTTATTTTGAAAGGAGATATCAAAGAGGAAGTCAATAAGAATCAACCAAAGCAATACAATACAATAGGAAAAGAGCAAGTGTGCAAGCTTGTCAAATCTCTCTAGCATTTGAAACAAGCTCTCAAAACCTATCATATCAATATCAATAAGTATCTCCTACAATAGAGATTCACTAGGAATTCATATAATCCCAATCTCTATCTCAAATGCCAATAACAGGATATTATAATATTGATTAATTATGTTGAAGATACAATCATCAATTGAAATTATCACAAAATGATTGAACAGATAAAGATTGATCTCAAGTGAACATTCAACACAATAAATCTTGGGCTTCTAAATTGTTATCTTGGACTAGAAGTGTGACAGTCAAAAAATGATATCATTGTAACTAGATAAATTATGTCAAGGTCTTAATCAAGAAATTTAGAATGATATAATCCACATTTAACTATCATGATATAATCCATTACCATAGGTAAATTTAACTCTTTATGATTGGCTAATTGAGAGCCACATTTAATTGACATACAACAAGGAAAGTATTAGCTACATTATGAATTAGGAACCAAATGTGTGCCATTGTAAAGTAACAAAGTGAGCGTTGAGGTACATTCATGGTACAATGGATCATGGATTGAAATACATATAGATTGATCAAATTTTATTAACATCATACATAGGCATAGACTATGTAAGTTACCTAGATGACAGGAGACCCATTCAAGATTTGTATTTTATTTTAGATCTAGGTTGATATCATGGGGAAGAAGAAACCCACTATTACTCAAATTTCCATAGAATAAAAATATAGTGTTGTAAGTGGATTTTTTGTGAAGTTATATGGCTAAATCAGATATTGAGAAACATGGGAATACCTAAGAAGCAACCTATAGTTTATTCAAAAAAACAAGTGTGTTGGTACTTCATGAAAAGAAACAAGGCATGCAAAAATGCTTCCTAAACTAATCTTAGAGGGGAGTACTATGCAAATTTTAGATCTTTACAATTATATAAAGAAGAAATCCTTATAAAACATAAACAAAATCATACCACAAGTATACATGGGGAAAACCATTTTGGGAGAAAAATCTCACACTTCAAAGAAACCCAATGTATTATTTGGTAATCTAAACATAGTTACAATACACTTTCAAAGAAATATTATATAGGAGTATTTTCAACTAAAGATTTGGAGTTATTTTGGTAGTATAGTTGTACATGCAAACACACTATATAAAACTCCATCTCAAGCATTCTATAGATAGGATAAGTAATACACAAAACCATGAGCTAAAACCACCCAACAAAGTGACACCCAAATACCTAGTTAGAAAACCAACACCCAAGATGGATCACAAAATAAAAATAACGCATTCATTCCACTTGTCATAAGCATGTCATAGTCCACTCACCAACTGGGAAATTCTATTTTGGATTGATTATATTCATTAAAATATGCCCTACAATGTGTCATAAGTTGGTCAACTAGTGTAACTCCCTCTTACAACTCTTTTTATGTGTGATATGTTTTTGTCTCCAATGTAGGAGACCCAATTCTCAAAGGCCATAACTTTTGATATGGAAGGTTGTTAGGTCCCTTTTTAAAAATTGTAGAGATTGAAAATATCTATATAATAAGCATCCATACAAGCGATGCCAAACAACCCAAAATTTTATTTTTCTCAAAAATAAAGTTTATAGCCTAGAAATTGAGTTTTTTTGTTTTATAGTTTAAAAATTGTATTCTTCATATACTCAACATTAGGAGTAAGGTTGAGATAAATTTCCTAACATTCTCCCACTTTTTGAACACCTTAAAAAATCAAAGGGTATACCAACACTTTTGAACTAGTTATTAGGGGTTGAGAGGCCCATAGAATTATAACACCACCTAAAAAATTATGATCATTAGCTTCATTAATACATCTGCAACATTTTGTAAATTTTTAAAATTCTCTAAAATCACCCTCTCATCCTTTGTACTGTCACAAATAAAATGATACTATACATCAATATGCTTTGTCCTTTCTTGAAAGGTTGGGTTATTTATCATACATATGGCACTTTGACTATCACATAGAATTTTAATAACTTTTAAATTCGACCCTACATATGAATACAATCGATTAATATAGATGGATTCCTTGCAGGAATGAGTATCTTCCATGTACTATGCTTCTATAGTGGACAAAGCAATGACAACCTATCCTTGCTCATCAAACTGATAGCACCACCAAACATAGTGAAAACATATTCACTAGTGGATCTCCTACTATTAATATCTCTAACCCAATTAGAATGCACAAATAGTCACTACGTGGTGATCGCCTACATATTTATCATGATAATAAGTGGAGTACTTAGAGGTAATCCAAAATTTCCTAAATACCCTCTTCACTACATCTGAAGATATTTGTCCAAGATTAGCCATGAAATGGTTAAGTATTCCCATTGCTTGGGAAATGTTTGGTCTTATACTAACCATAGAATTCATTAATCTCATAATGACACTATCATAAGGGTGTACTCTAGCCATATCCTCCATCTTACTAGGAGAATTCAAACACTACTCAAGCAATAATTTAGTCCCCACTAAACTAGGAACACACAAAGGTTAGCAAGATGACATGTTAAATCTCTCTAACATCGAGCTCACATGCTTACTTTGTCCCAACCAAATCTTTATGTTATCTCTATCTCTTTTGGCCTCGATTCCTAAGATGAGCTTGGGTGCCCTAAGTCCTTCATCTCAAACTATGTTGAGAGCTAAGACTTTAATTTATAATTAATATTCTTCCTATTACCAAAAAATAACATATCATCAACAAGCAATACAATAATAAGCAATCACTATCAATCTTATAATAGATCCAATAATTGATTTGGACCTTAGAAATCCTAATCCCAACAAAAATGTATCAATATTTAGGTGCTACATCCTAGAAGATTGTTTGAGACCATACTAAGATTTTTCAATTTATAATTTTTTTTATCCTTTTCAATAAAGTTCTCTAGTTGTGGTATATAAATATCTTCCTCCAAATTGCCATGAAATAAATGTCTTCACATCCATCTGGTCAACCTCAAGATTAAATATTTTTATAATAGATAATAGAACTTGAATGGATGTTAGATTAAAAATTGAGCCATAATCAGTTCCTTCAACTTGGGAATAACCCTTCACAACCAATATCACCTTGTACTTCTCAACACTATCATCTAAACCAATTTTATTTTTAAGCATCCACTTGTATTCAATAGGTTTGTGTCCATCAAACAAGTGTATGAGGTCCCATGTGTCATTTTTATTTAATGCATCCATCTCCTCATTCATGGCCACTTTCCAAGATTCAACATCATTTATACTCATAGCCTCCTTTACAATCATAGGTTCCCATCTATCCCTTTGAATTTCAATTGCTATTTTTTATAGGAAACATTTTTTTTAATAAACAAATAGACACTAATAAATAATTATTGTAAAAGTAATTTTAAACTTTCATTATATATATTATCTAAAAAAATTAATTTGAATATAAAAACTATATTATAATAAGAAAGTATTGAATAGATATATTCTCCAACACATTATCCCTTTTAACTTTCTATTTGAAAATTGATTCTCTTTAGAGTATAGAACCCCTATATCTAGATCTTATTTCAAAAATTCATATACTATTTACAAAGAGGTATACTCTTTTATATATAATAAACATAAAATATTTATATTAATTAGACATGTCAATGTGTATTATAATACGAGGTGATATTCGCTTCTCAAACCTATCCTAATAATGGATATGTCCTAACAAATCCTTGTCCCACCCTACGGTCCATGCTTTGCAATAGGCTTGCACAAGAATGTTATGGTTAGCTTGTCTTTTAGTTCATAGATCGGGCTCACTCTCTTTCTATTGTTTCATGACTCAAGTTTCACTCCTCACCAAGATAAAATTTATGTCTCTCTAAGATGTATAATTGGATTTCCAAATTATTTAATAGTTTCTAGTTGGGTAGAGAAATAAACTTGCACATGCAACATAACTATATGATGAGTCGTGTCCCATTTTTTTATTAGTCTTTATCAAGATTTGTTGTTTCATCAAGAAGACAAGTGATAATGTGTTGTGAATCTACTCTACAACTAGAAATAATATTTATCATGAACAAAGTAGCTTTTGGTTGTGGGATGAGATGAAGAAAAACTTTCATGTTTGAATTGGTGTTAAAGATGGAGCCACATGACTCAAGTGTAGAACATAGGTCCCTATAGTTTACAACATTATTGTATACCACATACCTAAATCTATAGATCACCATGAATGGTTGTATGTTATGTTTGATAAACACCCAAAAATCTATGTAGTGCATGTGGAATATATCTATATTTGAAGAATATGAGGTGATTTTGCTCTATTTTCTCAACATATTGATGCCACTTTCTCCAATTGAGGGAATCATGCCCTGCAAAGTATTGTAGAATTTAGACATTTAATGTGTAGCTTTGTCACACATATTTAGAGAATAAAGGAAATGAGAATTTGGGTTGTAATATTTTTGAAATGTTAGTTGGCTTGTAAGAAATAGTCCAATGTGCATAGGATTTATGTGACCACTAGTCTATTATAGTTCCAGGTTCTAACAAATCTTTATGTTATTCAAGTTGTTTACTAATAGGAAAAGACACCAATTACCCCATTCTCTAACATGTCCAAAGGATTTATCTTCAAGAGTTCACTGTGAAAAGGAGGATTGAGAATTCTTCGATGTTGTGCCCATTTCTCCCCATTTAACCTTCCAAGCCCTAGTTTTGCAAGCTACTTATTTTGAAATTTGTCACAATATCGAAACTTGTTATATAATATATCCTTTCCATGCTTGGGGTGAGTAACATAAAGCCTAGGTTTAGTCCCAAATTGGAAAACAAAATCCTGGCCTACATCACAGATAATACATAATGAATTCTTCTCTTCTTATATAATACTACAAAATTCAAGCTATATGATTTCTTCATTGGATGTTGTCGAGTGATAAAATACATTCACATCAACTTCATTGATAAACATGTTGCTTAATCAATTGGATTTCATGGATGTTTCACATGGATAGGATAAGAATGTAATAAATAAATAAATAACTAAATAAATATTATAATAATATGTAGACAAGATTTCAATGAACCTACATATTTTATTTTTTTAATGGTGTGCTTTTGTGTGTAAGGAAAATAAAACACATGGGTAATGATTTAATGGACAAAAATCTAACAAATCAATAATCACAATCTGAAAAAGATCTTATAGAATAATTTCAATGTATATAACTTTTGAAATTGTCCACATCTATTCAGTGTGTGAGTATTTGGTCATTAGGATGATCAAGCTCAATAATAATTCCAAGACTCTTAGAAAACTATCAAGTGATAGGATTTTTAGTAGGTTTTAGAAAACTACCTTATACTTGCAACTCTAAAATTTCTAGAGCTTGATTGTGGGGATAAAAGAGATCTACATCTATTTAATAAAGGTAGACAATAAGTTCAAAATGTCCCTTCAACATAATTTTATTTGTTTGGTCGTTATCAACTATCTTGACATCACAAAAAGCTAAATATTTATTAGCATACTCACAACCCCCCTTTCTTGAATTTCTAGAACCTCTACCGATGATTGGTGAATAATATTTTTAATAAATACAATGATTAAGACCCAAAGTGAAATAGCTTCCCCTAACATCATCATAAAATTCATTATTGAGGATATAATCAACCAATATAATCTTCACATTAGGTATTCAACGCTTTTGTGACCTAAGAGTCAAATGGTAAGACTCTAAGAAGTGACTAAGAGCAAACCCAAACAAACAATAAAAAAAACTTATCAAAATATTAAGTGTGTTGTCAAGAATGACAATAAATAAGGAGATTTCTTTTCATTTAAGATTCACAACACAAAAAAAAGAATGATTTCAATTTTCTTTTACTTTCATATATGATTGTTCAAATCACCATTAAAACATCATATCTAGTAATTTGACTTCATATATATATGATCCTTATTATAAAGTTCTTCAAAGGAAATTGTCCACATTATTAGTTTATTAATTATAATCTTTTAAATGTCATAGAAAAAGAGTAATTTTGAATCCTAGAACCCTAAATACTAAACTTTCATATAATTTTGGATGATTCATGAAACTCTTGTAAGATTGATTTATCTATCAGAAGATTTCAAATAAGAGATTATCACTTTAGAGGTATTAAGTTCACATTTCTAATTGGGTTGTATCCTCTTATAAGAAGTTGTCTTTGAAATAAAACTCAGTGTATCAATATTTTAGGGTGAAAATTATATATCCACAATAATTTTTAGTTGCTTTTTTTAATATTTTTACTATAGGGTCAAACATGAGGACATGGCAAATTTTTAGACGGGGAGAAACCAACTCTAAAATTTTTAAATACACATTTTCATAGTGGGAAAATGCATATGTATAATTATGCCATATATGTGGGATAAATTGGTCAAATATATTTAAAACTTCATTGGATGATACAACAATATTAAAAGATGTAATGAAAGCCTTGACTTATCTTCACAAGTTAGACTTCATTTATGGAGATTTTAGGGCTAATCATATCTTGGTAGATAATAGTGTCATAGTCAAATTGACAAATATTGGACTATATTTGTGAATGAAAATGGGAAACCTAACAAAAGAAATATATATGAGATCACTACTATAGAATTTTCTTATGGTGAACCTCCTTACATGAAGAAAGATACAAAGAAACAAATTTTTGAATGAGTCTCTCATAGAACATGGACCTTGAAAGATAATAATGTTCATGTCATCCACCTCCCAGGAGCACCATCTGCAACAAAAAACCTTCACAGATACGAGAGAAGCAAAAGCTATTTCACCAAAACAAGTGAATGAATTGAGATAAAATACATATTGTACAATAGTGCCTTATAAAGGCATGAAAATATGCAAAGGGTATAAAACTTCCCGATACGGGAAACAAAACTGCCCAAGAGATATTTACCCTAAGATAAACCTAACACATTAACACCCCCCCTTAAGTGCAAACTTAGGGAGAATGAAGATGCAATATGGGTCTCGGCTACATAACCATGTTAGGTACCCATTTACAATGCAAAAACAAAATCTCACAACTGGAGAAAAGGAGAAAAACCCTGTGGGAAAAAACCCCTCTAAAAGAGAGAAAAGAAAACAAAAAATGATGCATGGATGGAGGACTTAATCACCACCCTAAGGACTACATACATCATGTATATACAATCAAAAACCCCCCCATAAGAGGGAAAGTGAGAGACTATATAGTCCCCCCACAATGTGTAATCACCTGCAAAAATGGTAAGTGCCTGAAGACAAAACATGATCCAATGTCGACAAACAATTTGTCTCCCTTTTGGAAGAAACAAAATCAAGTACACATGCAGGTATGCTTCCCATTTTGGATAGGAATTGAAAGAAAGAAGCATGAAGATGTACGGATAATGTCTCTGAAATTTACTCATGTGTCTCCAAGACCTTGGAAGATGATGCTACGAACCAATCAGGAACATGCCCAATCATAATAGAAGGTGACAAACAAGGTACCACTGGAAACTGATGTTGAACACTCTCCAAAGAAAAAGATGGTTTGACAATAGTTGTGCAATAACTGTCATCAAAGAGGAGAGATAACCCCTCAAATGTGTCCTCCAAATTTGAAATGTGAGACTCCACAAACAAGGAACCAATGTTTGACAAATAGGAAGACTATCATAATCCTATTGCTCAAAAATAATGGAAGTACTCAATTAAGGTGGATCAACTATCTCTAACAAAGAATCAAGAACCTTTGAAGCAACTATAACCTCATTTGAAATCTCAACAACCTCCAAAGGATCACAAGCATGGTCTATCTTCTCTGAAGAACAAAGGGACACACTGGTATTGGAAGGAGGGTCATCGAGAGATGGTGGAGTATCAGGATCTCCATATGATTCTTGAAGATGAGTCCAAAGAGCATAAGGGCTCTCAAAATGACAAAGTGAATCCAAAAGGTCCTCGTCATTGAGATGCTAAAAAATAACTCCATAAACTCTAGCCCTAAATCCCTTCCAAATTGTATACCCACTACGTGTGTCTGGAACAAGAACTTCATTATACAAATATGGCAACAGATTCTCCTCACTAAGATGGGTGAGAACAACATCACTCCATTGCCTAAAATTCCCTTTTTCCAAAGAAACCATCATAACTTAACAATTCTTCAAATTTTCAAAGATAGTGCTTTCACAAGTATAAAAACTTCCAAAAAAAAAAATTAAACTTGATTTGCAGCAAAATTTGATGCAGCCCATTGTTTAATCTCCATGTTGAGACAAAGCAAACTCCACCTAATGCACAAGCACCAATCACCTCACACAGGATAGCCTCTTCATAGCCTGTGAGACTTTCTCACACCAAATAAAGGGAGTAAGAGGCTATTTAAATAGCAAAAACTACCCCACGCAGCCAATGTGGGATAATATTTCCAACAAGACAACCTCAAAAATAATTTGGGCCCACTTCCTCTCGGTTGCACACAAACCCTAAAATTAAATATTTTTAGGGGAAACTTTATTAAATATAAAGTTGAAAGCTCCAATTGCCCTTGCTCTGCTTCAATCACGTGTGGAAAAAAATGATTGCAGTCACTCCTTCCTACCAAATCAATGGCAGCAAATAATTGCAATTGATGTTCCAAGGCCTCCAATTGAGAATAGAGTTTGTGTGCGGCCTTGATTGCATAGAGATTCACGCCTCCAAAAATTGTGCCACCTTCTTTCTCACGCGGGAGGGAAAATAGTGGATCTTCAAAAAAGGTAGTCTTTAATTGGAACTATGGCCTCCAAAAAACCGCGGCTCCTCTCAACAAAGAATTCGGGCTCCCAACACAAAGGAAAATGAGCCCATCCAAAATGAAACGCCTCCAAACAAAAAACACACCTTCATCCAACACAAGAATCATGCCTCTAGCACAAAAATCGAGTGCTCTTAATCAGAGAATCGGGTTTGTTGTAGGGAAACAGGCTCAAGTAAAAACTTGAAATGATTGAAATTGCCCCTCCATAGCTTGAAAGGGTTGAAATGGGCCTTCAAGAAAATGAACGGTCACGCCCAACAAAGAATCATTGCTTTCCAAACTTCAAAAATCACAGCTTCTGGAAAATACGCCCCTATGCAGCCATTTTGCATATGCTTGAAAGTTTCAAAAGCCTTTTCAACTGGAAACTACAACCTCAAACAAAAACGGTGCCCAACAACAAAATCGCAGCCAAAATAGAATTGATAAAGATGAACATTCTTCTGAATGTATTCAAAAAATAATGATCTCAAACACTCGAATGAAAACTCTCAAGGGAAGGAGGGAAGAATGGTTGGCTTTGATACCATATTGGTGTCATCCACCTCCCAGGAGCACCATCTACAACAAAAAACCTTCACAGATACAAGAGAAGCAAAAGCTATTTCACCAAAACAAGTGAATGAATTAAGATAAAATACATATTGTACAATAGTGCCTTATGAAGGCATGAAAATATGCAACGGGTATAAAATTTCCCGATACGGGAAACAAAACTACCCGAGAGATATATACCCTAAGATAAACTTAACACACTAACAAATAAGGGATGGGTTAACTATAGATACCAGATACATTCTAGTTAATACACTTTTTATTCTAGGTGGTGCACTCTAGTTAAATAAAATAAAGGATTAGTTCTAATTTTCAATATGAAGTGCTCTATGCATGTTAATAACTTACTATTGTCTATTCATATTGAGATGCCTAGAAAGATTACCATATTTTATTCTATTGTACTTTGTTATTGGACTTGATGAACCCAATAACTTTGTACATGTGTCTTATAAAATTTGTATAGAAAACGATATGAACACTTTTTAGGGCAACTTCGTACTTGTTTCAATTCAATTATACTTGACATATAGGAAAAGATAATACTCATGTAGCCTGGAGTGCATGATTATCATCTTAGAATATATTTTGAGTATATAGAATATACTATAGTTCAACGATGAGTGACTGCATAGTATGGGATATATGCATGTCGTTCACTAGGTAAATGTTATGTCAACACATGATAATAATTTTGTAAATTTAATGTTGAAGTTACATGTAAGTGATTAAAAAAAATGGGTTACATGAGAGAAAATTGATAAAGTTGAAATACATGTGATTAAACATATAGAATAGCATTAGTTTCTTCTATTGCAAGTTTCTAATATGTATGTACGTATAATTCTTTTCATAATTTTGATTGGAAAAAATGATTCTCTTGAAATTACTTGTGAATTTAAAATAAAATTGAAAAGAAAGAGATCTATGAATTAAAAGAAGAAAAGGATGTAGGCAAAGTTATATATATATATATGAAGAATAAAGTCAATATCAATTTCTTCAATTATTGATTGTATTTTTTTGAGTTGTGATGTAGATGCATCTCTTGCTACTGAGGACAACAATTAATTTACAAGGGGAGAAATGTTATGTGACTTTTTTCCCAAGAGAAGAGAAAACTATAAAATAACCATTTAGAATTAAAAGGGAGATAGATAAATAAAGGATATTATGATCCTTTGGTTAAAAGAAAGATCAATAAAGAATATGTATAAAAAATCTTTAAAAAGGGGAAGAATAATTATTTATTTAATAATTATTGAAAGGAAACCTTTGTGAAAGGGTGTGATGGTTTGAAAACCACCCCTTAAGGCTAATACAAAGCATTTATGTGAGACTTGGAAAGGCATGGAGAAAATTCAAGAATGGATAACATTCAAGGATGGAGCACACTCAAGGAAGAAGAAGGAAGTGGTTTGGTGAGCTATGGGAATTGGAGAAAGGGGTACACAAAGTGTCCAACCCAGGGTACAAATTACACTCAGGATTGTCCTAGCCAGAGCTTAGTGTGCACTTGTGTTGAGTATTATTTTGTTTAACCAACACTTGTGTAGAGTGCAATAGTGTGTTGTGCTTTGAAAGGAATTGGTTCCTCCTAGTTTTTTCCATAGCAAGAGCCAATATCGGTGACATATTCCTAGGGTGAAAGTGGCATTTCTAAGTATTATTGATAAGTATTGAAAGCCAGTGATATTAAAAGATAATGGAATATTATGATTTTGATGTTAATTTGATGGATGTGTATTCAATTTATTATGTTAATTATTTACTTTAGAATCTTTTCCTAATTATTACATATTATAGTTTACATTGATTATTTACATTTTTTTATTAAGCAACATTTACAGGGTGTTGTACCCTTTACACGAAAAGCCCTCAAGGCCAAAAAGAAGCTAGTTCAAACCAGGAATGAACTAGGAAAAAAAGGAGCCACTAGGGCCCGACAGAACAAAAATAGTCCACACACATAAATAGTTGACAAACAATTGTTGAACAACAGATGAGGACTAGACAACCCCAAAACCTGAGGGGACTAATCTGACTCCCTTCACCCTAGGATGTAAAGTAGCAATAGATTGGGGAGTCCCTTCTTCCTCCTCCATACAACATACCAAGAAGACTCATAATCAAATTCTACCGAGTGAGGCGAGAGGAGCGGATCCTCAATAGCCACCACAAGTAATGAGCCACCCGACAGTGCAAAAGAGGAGACAGGAGCGACCGAAGGACCAGCTAAGGCATTCGACAAGGGACGAGAAGGCTCTGCCGGAGCATCAACAACATATCAAGGCAATAATGGTTCCATAGATGGGATAGCCGAAAGAGGAGCTTAGCAAGACATAGACTCCTTGGAAGAAGTAGCAGGGTTGTCCTCCTCAGAGGAATCATCCGAAGAGGGAGAGCCTATCGTGATATGGTCCGTGAGAGCATCCTTCCACCAGGTAGCAGCGCCCTTGCAATGGGCATGAGGGAAACCATAGGTCAAATGACCAATGGAGAAACACCTCCTGCACCAAAAAGGGAGGCCCTCATTTTAGTTAGTTATTCACATCATTTTAGTAACATTACATCTTGTAAATTATCTTATTTAATCTATTAAATCCGCTACTTATACTTAAACTACTTTAAGAGGAAAGTTACTTTACAAGACTTGTCATGCTTCTTGTCTTTTTTTTTTCTATGTACCACAAGTAGCTAGAGAATCCTTTAGAAAATTTAGAAGTCTTTCTTCACATCTCTTCAAAAATCAGTGGTCATGCCACCTTATCCATTTTCGCAGTAGTACTCCCAATAGCCATAACAAGGTGGTCCAATGAATCTAGGAACAAACACAACAAAGTCATGTAATAGTCCTCATCCTCTATTTTTACTCCGATGGAGTGTAACTAGGAAACAACCATGCTAAATTTATTTAGGTGTTCATCCATAGAGCTATCAACCTCCATCCTAAAGGTGTTCAACTTCTTTCCAAGAAAGAGTTTGTTAACTAGAGATTTAGTTTGATATAAATCTCCCATTTTTTTCAAAATAAGTGTTGTGGTGGTCTTTTCATGTACATTCAACAACATTGAATCACCCTAATAGAGTCTACTGAGACCCTTATATTTTATATCTATTTTGTTCTAGTCTTCTTGTGATATAGTAGTAGGTTTGGATAAAGACATTGTAGCGTATAGATCTCTATCCATGGGTATATCCCCCATCTTGAGATTCTAAAGCTCAAATTTTGTACATGAGAAATTCATTTCTATTATGGATGTGCTTGTCATCTCTTCTTACAATAAGATCAAACCCTTTTGTGTAAGCTTCCACTTAAATGAAGAGCGATACAAAAGACCCTCTATCCAACACATAGAATCCAAGGTGGGTGATTGAGCTCTAATACTAAATAAAAAGAAGCAAGGTATGTGAAAATTATTCCTAAACTAATCTTAGAGGATATTATTGTGCAAATTTTGTATCTTTATAATAACAAGAAGAAGAAACACATAAAAAACATAAACAAAATCATACCACAATATAGGTGTATGTAGCTAAATTTCTCCAAGAGGAAAACCCCACATTCCAAATCAATCCAATGTATTATTTAATAATTTAAACACAGTTACAAAACACTTACAAAGAAAGCCTTTATAGAGGTATCACCAACTAGAGATCTAGAGTTATTACAACAACATAGCAATACCTATGATCTCACCATATAAAACATTGTCTCAAGCATCCTATAAATAAGAGAAATAGTACACAAAACTATTAAATGGTAATTACAAAACCATGAGTTAAAACCACACAAAAAATAGGCACCTAAATACCTATTTATAAAATCAACACTTAAATCCCAAGATGAGCTCATAGGTTAAAAATAACATATTCCTCCCACCTATCATAAGTGCATCATAACCCACTCGCCAACTTGGGTGTTCCATTTTGACTTGATTATCTCCACTCAAACATGTTTTTTATGATGTGTTGTCACATGCAACATAAGTTGGTCAAAAAGTGTAACTCCCTTTCACAACTCTTTTCTATGTCTAATATATTTTTACATTTCCAATGAAGGATGTCCAACTTTTAGAAGCCATAACTTTTGATATAGGAAGCTATTGGAGCCCCTTTTCTAAAATTGTAGAGCTCAATTTAAAGATCTAGGCAACACACATCATTGGAAGTGATGTCAACTAACCAAAAGAAAATTGTCCAAAAATAAAGTCTAGCCTAGAAATTGAGTTTTTGGGTTTCATAGTCTAAAAACTATGTTCTTCATGTACTCAACATTGGGAGCAAGGTTGAGACAACTTTGCTAAAAAAATCAATTTGGTATTTTATGATAATACAAAGAACATCGAGGTTTAACATGTCACTTTATTCATGAACATATTCAACAAAAAAATACGTAACTTCATTTTTTTAAAGACTTTTGACACTTCTCGACGTGCTTTTGAGAACATGATGTAAGGGGGAATTGTTAGCATTAGAAGACTACATCATAAATAATAATATTAAAAAATAATATCATTATTGTTTAATTAAATTATCAATTGATTGATGGTTGGAAGGCAATTGATCATAATTCGCATCCCTGGTGTAGATAATCTATTTCAAGCAACAATTCAAAGTTCTTAAACTTTGACAACTCCAATTACGTATGTGTTACCTCTTCTCTTACAATCATCATTAAGATCGCTTTGCTTAATGTTTGACCTTTTTTATTATGCCATGTTTGTGTCTTCCACTATCTTACATTTGACCTTTTGCATTAAGTGGTGCTTGTTATAAGCTCCCTTGTCTCATATCCTTTTATGTTTACATTTTCATTTCACCATCTATATTTTGTCTTGCACCTTGTTTTATGTCTTCTATATGTTGCAATGTGTTTCCTCAATTGTAGGCATTCCTTTATGTCACCTGTCTTGGTCTTTTTTGATGATGTTTTTCTTATATGCTTCATGCCTATCTAGTTAAATGATTTTACCTTAAAGTGCTCACATGTTCACATTTTACATGTTGTATGCTTATGCTTCATTGCTCACATCTTATGTGACAAATGTTTTTTATGATTATGCTTACATATTATATGATATTACATGATTTGTACTTACATGACAACATTTTTTATGACATTTACCTCTATTTACACATTTCTTATTTCACACCTTGGCTATTATCATTTGATTATTGCTCCTAATATTGAGAGCATCATTGGGGGCATCTTGTTTCTCTAACTTAACATGTGTTTTAAAGATTGCACATCTATGGTTACATGCTTGTACCTTATTTGAAATATAAATTTTAAACTTTCATTATCCATTTTTCTATGTTTATTTCTTGCACATTTACATTTTTATATAACATGATTGATTGACACATAATGTTATCTTTGAAACCTATTTATATGATTCTTGAGTTTTACATCATATATTTTCCTTCGAGCTCCTCCAATTTCTTGCAACCCTTATATGAAATCAATTAGAGGGGGATATGCTATCACTAATGCTCTTTGATGCTTATGATTGCAGTGGTTAGCATAGGGTTAGAATGATTATTTCTACTTAAATTAGAGTCTTACTTTCATTTTTAAAGGAACCACTAGTGATTTTTGTTTCAAACACAACACTATTACTATTTCTACTCCATGCAAAGTCCTTCATTGCAAGTGGAACCACTTTATCCTTTGTACTTTTTTTTCATAGATGGTTTTGCTAGTTATGTTTATGCCTAATTCAAATGCTACAAAAACTCTACGCATTCAAACTTTTTCTTCTATGCTTGCAAGTTTGTAGATGGAGCAACTATTGTGAGGAAAATACAAAAAAAATGACATTATTTTCCTTATCATTTTTTAAGTGTCTAAATATTTACTTTTATGTTGACCACTTGTTTTAATTTTCCGTCATCTACATAAGTAGTTCATATACAAGTAAAAGTGGGTGCAAAATGCACACCATACACTTTTCCCTTTCATTTTGAACTCACTTTGACTAGTTTGTCCCTAATGTAATGACTATGCACCAATTTGTCCATAATTGAATGGCTTGTGATGGAAAGTGATCAATTTGTCCATAATTGAATGGCTTGTGATGGAAAGTGATCTAATATTAACATGATTTCATCTCTCATTCTCAAAGATAATCACGATTCTCATTTTATCCATTCATTATTTTTGGTTAGATTTGGAGGTGTGATTTTGACCCAATTTAAATTTATGAGATAGATTTTCCCTTTAAACTTTCATATTCAAATTTAAATTGGACCCATGTTCCCCTTTCCAAGAGGAAATTATGAGACAACTAAAACGTAAACTAGTAATCACACTTCAATGTGCAGTAGGTACATCAATAACCCTTGGGGCCCATTGGGTTAAGAGGGGGCTACCCCTAGCTTTTACAAAAAAAGATTTATATTGTATTCCTAGTTGTTGTACCTATGTTGTAAGACCTCTATATTTGATCCCTTAAAAGTTGATCCTTGGAAAAATTAGCTAGGTGGGGTGGTTTCCAAGGTTAAAGATCTTTTTATGGTAGCTTGTAACGAGTTAGGTTCAAGAGCCTTAACTAGGCCTCTAAGGGGTTCTTTCATCCCTTCCATGAAAAGTAAGACCAAGCACCTTTTTGATATGTCAAGTACCATTCTTGCTATTCTTTGACAATCAACCACATAGACCTCCACAAAACTATGTTGATTGAGCTATGCAAGTCCTTTAAAATGCTCCCCAGGTCTTGCCTCTCAAATCTATTGATCAATGTCTTAAAAAAATCTTTACAGGTGATCATATAATTGTGCCATTAGGTAGCTAAACCATGGTACAACCATTCATGTAGGATTCCTTTTAGATGAAGGATTATAAATTTCATTGCCTCCTCCTCATACATTGTACTCAATGAAAAGTATGTGTTCAAATTCTAGATCCAAGCTCTACTTGAGGTTTTGTTAAACCCGTCAAACAAGGGGGCCATGAGCTTATCTAGCTTGCTTTGAAGATCTTTGTGAGGTCTATTTGGAAATGTTTTAGTTGTATTTTTAACTTTGGTTTTTTATGTGTACAAAATTTCATAAAAGAAATATATGCCCTAAACTCTACAACTCTACACTCTTTTCCCTACATTTGACATGATATCTAAATCTTACACATGTTGATTCTCCATATCTTCATCTTGTGTGACATCTTCTTTTTACAAGAACATAACCTTGGCAAACCTATATCTATGATTGAATTTGTTAGAAAGTTCAAGTTTATTTCTACAAATGAAGATGTTCCCTATGTACCATTCCCCAAAGGTGTAGAACCCTACTAGACCTCCTTACCCCACTATTTGTGAGTGAATAACTCAATGAGTTGTTGTTGCCCACCTTTAAGAATGATCATAATGTCCTTCAAAGTTCTAACCATTTCAAAATATTCTCTTTATCCTCACTTGGAATCTTTTGCTTTCTTTGTTCCTAGTTTTGATACATTGTTTCCATGTACTTTCTGACATGCAATAGATTTGGTTGGAAGTTTTGGTTTTCCTAGTTTGTTTTGTTTTTTCCTTTTCCTTTTCTTTTATTTTTCTACAAGCTAGTAGGATTTGGCTCTAATACCATTGAAATATACTAGCTAAGAGATATTGAAAATGATGCAAGAAAAACTAATAACAAAAAAAAATATTTTATTCTTTGATAACTATGACAGACCATACATCAAAATTATTGAACATAACTCACTAAATGTTCTAGTATTCAAAACGAATCCTCGGATGAAGCTAGGTGTTGATTGAGTTCTTCACATCTAAATTCAATAGTGTTGCCACCTATGATAATGGTTGTCCGTAAGGCTTTCCCTCCTACCTGATAGATTGTAGATAACTCCTAGAATTTCCTTTTCCTATACCCTACTAATTACTACTACATAACTAAGATGGTAATGGCTACTAGAGGTTTACCTCTCTGAAACATACAATGGTTAATTGACTAATTGACAAACTAACTGAAAGACTTAGTACTTTCAAACTTCCAACCAAGACCAACACAAACTAAATCTTGCTTGGAACTTGACACATTCAAAGCAATAGATTAATAAAAAAGGGGGGCATTACAATTCCCCTCATAGAGAACACCTTTGCACACTCAAGGTTGTTTAAAAGGATAAACTTTAATTTATTATTACACATCTACAAATCATTGGAGAACTTTGTTACACATTGCATCATTGGAGAATAACATCAACAATTATACATATATAAACATATTGTAGGATTGCTAGTTGCCTTTGACCATAATTCCATACCATTGGCTCAATAACAAGATTTTGATCAAATGAGAAAAACCCTAACCTAACAAACCCCTAAATGATGTCTACAGCACAACCTCTTTCAAACACAACCCTTTTCAAACACAAGTTGTAGACATCAAGGCAAACAAATTCTTAGACATCAAAATCAGCAAAGTTCAAATTTGCTGATGAAGTTCCAATCAACGCACTTTCTTTTATAGGCTTAGCATTTTACCAAATACTTACATTCTATGAGACCGCCTAGAGCATAAACATGGTCGGCGCATTTTCTAGGAAACCTATTCCTGTTGCGGAGGAGGTCAAAAAATCTATAAAGTCAGCAAGTAGATAAATTTATTAACTTGGGCCTTATCACTAAGTTAACTAGGACCAGACATAATGTACTTAATCCCCAGTACAACAAGAAGGTCAGATCATTTGTTTTATATAATATTATTAAAAAGGAGGATTTTGCTAAAAATGAAAAAAATGACTTCTTTCTCAACACTATGAAAAAATGCAATGCCACGAGGATGTTCAGGTCAAGTCATTTGTTTTAAATAACATCAGCAAAAAGGATAATTTTGCTAAAAATGAAAAAAATGACTTCTATCTGAAAATTGTGATAGAAAAGATGCAATGCCTGGAGGAGAATGAACGTAAAAATAGCCAACGCACTGGGCTTTCTTGGCTAGACTATCTGATAATCCCGTATGGACAGATAATATGTGTGATGCATTCCTACTGTAGATCAGTTGGCAACGTCTGGTTTAAGATAATAAATTCCCTTGTGGGCTTTCAAAAGGTGGGGTTTCATACACAGCAAAGTGGCATATGTCTTGGCTGTTATCTAAAACACCCATCTTTTTTAATTCTACATATGGCACGGTATATGAATGTCCACAGTTTTTAGTTGTTATGTTATCTTGTTTCATCTATTGCAATTTATTGGTCATGCCTCTGTTTTTTCTATACTAGGTCTATAACTAGAAAAATATATAGTGCCATTTGGTATGAGCACTAGCATATCTGAAGGTCAGTTATAACCTTCAGTTATAACTTATAGCAACAGTGGCTATGGCATTTGCTACCATTTTATTATCCTGCTGACTCATAGGAATGGCTCGTCGCTTCTAGCATTAGTATATGTGGCATCCTTGCTACCAATTTTGACTTACATGGGAAAAATGCATGTTTCTTTTTGTGCTCTGTCAGGCCTGGATGTGTTACCCTATTCCTCCTGATTGTATTTATCTTTTGTAAAGTAGTTTTTCGGTCTGTAAAAGATCTTTCTCAACTTTTATAACATTCGTATATTAATGGGCAGTTCCCTGCTAAATTGATGCCTCTTTAAAAAGACGAATATAATAGTACCTGAAGATTTTCCCATGGTGTTAATATCCTACTTTTCAGGAAGAGTCTATGGCCATCATAGATTGATTTTCCAAGTGCCTTTGTAAGTTGAAGCATCAATAAAAGATTAAAGGAATACGATCTTTAATCTAGTAACCTCTGCATCTCAGTTGAAGATTTGTTGGACTCATGGAATGATGCCGGTCCAGTCCTTGGACATAAGTACCTAAGTTACCAGATACTCCAGCATACAGTGGTCATATCGCTATTCGATACATATTTCATAATGGATGCAGCATGGATGCGTAGAAAATATGAACTTTTTGTGGTATATCCAGGTACAGCTTAAATCTTGACAATATTCAGATTGTATCTGGAATGTATCGATTGTATTTTGCGTTTCCTGATTTTAATTCATCCTCACACCTCCAAGCAACTCTAGATGCTTTCATCCTGTAACGTAATCAGTGTCAAAAACATGTTACAAAAAAAGCCACTCAATCTACTCAAGTCTTGTTAGACACTAGGATTTAAAAAATATGTAATCATCATAGTAGACATCAATGAAGCAAATATATATGCATCCGTAGAGTAACACAATAATTCAATGAAGTGACAGGGTGGTCAAGGACTCAAGAGCATCAACCATAAATATATGAATATCAAGTTTCAGCTATTGACAGTTGTAATTAACGTGTTGAAACTCACAGAATCTTCATACGTAATACATCCAAGTTTCAAACAAATTTTCAAAATTTCTTTATCATTTTTTTAAGGTATCTTTGGTAATTGCTACCGTTTTATTATCCTGTTACATCTATCCTGACTTATAGGGAATGGTAGTTTGCTTCTAGCCATGGTAATATATGGCATCCTTGCTACCGGTTTTGATTTGTATGGGAATATGTCTATTTTTGTGCTTTTTTGGTCTTGAATGCTCCTATTATCAAATGCTCCTGATCAGGGCTTAAGCAATTTTTTTTGTGACGGTCATTTATTTGAAGTTGCCTTTCAAATATTAAAGGTTATCTATTTTAAGAAAAATATATGTAGATTGAAAAAATATATATATGAATAATTATATAGAAATTTTGACAGTTTAACTAAAATTTTGCCTTTCAAGTGATACAGTCTTCCTAAAATTTTAATTGTATTTTACAGCTAAAATGACTAAATACGGCCATACAACCATCAAATTTAAGCCCTGCTCCTGATTGATATCTATCCTCTATAAAATAGCTTTTAGTTTGTGAAAAGTCTTCCTTAAGAATTTATATTTTTGCATATCAATAGGAGTGCCCACATTAAAATGAAGCCTCTTTGAAAAGAAAATAATAGAACCTCAAGATTTTCCCCTCATGTAAATATCACACTTTTAAAGAGGTTGTTGGCCCACAGTTGTACCAAAAGATCGACCTG
This sequence comes from Sequoia sempervirens, assembly GCA_007258455.2. Lineage (NCBI taxonomy): Eukaryota > Viridiplantae > Streptophyta > Pinopsida > Cupressales > Cupressaceae > Sequoia > Sequoia sempervirens. The sequence continues at coordinate 146,376 of VDFB02347735.1, read as the reverse complement.
TGAATGCCCAATACAACTGCCAGAGTTAACAGATCTACGGGAGGCGGTTAGTTCATGTAACGAATCCCGAGAGGAGCACTGATCATTTGCCAACAAACTCCCCCTCAGCGTTACCTGAGGGGGATTTGAACCCAGCACCTTTGGCTCTGATACCAATTGTTGGCCCACAGTTGCCGTTGCACCAAAACATCGACCTATTAATGCCCAATACAACTGCCAGAGTTAACGGATCCATGGGAGGCAGTTAGTCCATGTCACGAATCCCGAGAGAAGCGCTGACCATCTGCCAACAGAGGTATCTATGACCGTCATAAATTAATTTTCCAAATGCCTTTGTAAGTCGAAGCATCAACCTTCAGTTAAAAGTAAGGAATGAGATCTTGAATGCAGTTACCTCTGCAACTTCTGAAGATTTGTTCGAGGACTCGTGGAGTAATGCCAGTACATTTGTAGAGACTCAGATGTCTGTTGGTCACATTTGACATGTATTTGGTAATGGACACAATAAAGATGCATACCAGATTGTCTGAAAATTTTCTGGTATGTCCAGACAAGGCTGAGGAGTGTATATACGGGCTGTATGCATGTTTACCCATTGAATTTTGTATTTCATGATTTTAATTCATAGTCTCAACCCCATTCACTTTCTAGGCTATTTTTCCCTGGAATAAAATCAGAGCATTTACAACAAACTTCTCAATCTAATTTGCTTAAGCGTCTATCATAGACTCAGTTGAAATTACATTGTAAAAAATATGCAATCATCATGGTAGACACTAATGAACACAAACATATATGAGTCTCTAAAGTAATGTACTACTTCAGAGGAATTACAAGGTGGTCAACAACAATTAATAAATATGTCAGTATTACCTATTGACAGGCATTGTAAATCAAGTTTCAACATGAATGTGATTACACTAACACAATCTTCATACATAACATCTAACAATGTCTCCTCCTTTTTCAATATCATGTTTCTTAATTTCTGAACTGAATTATATTTATTCGTACATGTACACATGCACAAGCGCACACAGATGTGTCTACTTCAAATTATTGCATCCATATTTGTATTTGTATTCCAATTCAACAGATTATCTATTATGCACGTACCATCAGTGGTAAATGTTGTCCATACTAATCTGAATTATGAGCACAAAATACATGCTAATCTGTCCTTATAGGCTCTGAAGATTAAGATGCTATGGCAGCAGAGCCACGAGAGCATGCCATCAATGAGATTGTCAGCAGATGATTTTTCAAATATCTACTCTGAATCAGCAATATTTACAGATCATAGTTATGACTGAAATACTTTATGAGTCCACAACAATGGGAATAAAATCATGGTTAGTTTGTGTTCTATCTTCATAAAAGGAATCTCTTTCATTAGAATCAAATTTCCTTGTAATCTTCTGAACTTCGATAGTAAATGATTATTTATCTATAGAGTCGGAAAAACAATTTGATCAAGATTCTTACAGCTGGGAAATGACATTTTTCCTTTATGTTGCAGTAAACAGACATGATAATATGTAGACAATTCCTCACTTTGCAATCAAGACACATGTTCAAATATTCTTTTTATTTTCAACAGAATTTGATAAAAATCTTATCCCAATGCATGAGTAAACTGTTTATTCAGGAATATTTTTTAGGTGATGCATTCCAAGAAAACACGTGCTAAGAAGAATGTTGCTAAACAGGAGTCACTGATAAGAATCCTGGCTCTTGTTGGTTGAAACCACTGTTTCTCCCAGTTTCCAGAACAGGGGGACATGGGGACGAGGTTTTGGGGACAGCGAAAAATTCCCAAATTTTGGGTATGGCAGGGGGACAATGGGGGGATGGTTATTAAAATTAACTAAACAAACTAAATGTAGCTGAAATGTAAATAAGTAAAAGGGGATTATTAAAATTCTCAAAATCGCCGTATTTGCAATGGCAATCCTCTCCCTTTAGGTTTTTTTGGGGTTTTTTTTTTGCATTTTTTTCCAATGGTTACTTTCTTTTAATATCAAATGGAGCAGGCTGTCCAGTTCAGAAAAAGGGGGAGATCCCCTCCAAGTCCACAAGTCCCCGGGACATCCAGGACATTGGGAACATCACCCAAATTCCGAAGGACACATCCCTATGGAACATTGGTTTAAACCTTTATGTAGAGTCAATTTGTAACTCGTAAGGGCAACAAAAGTATTGCAGATTGGAATCACAATTTGAATCTTCACTCTTTGGATTAAACTTTTGCGTTATTAATTACTCGTGAGTAATGAGCTTTTAGAGAGTTGTCTCCGAGGCCAAGGATTTTTTTTCTCATGATAGTTTATATAAGGGCAGGGGCTATAGGTTTAACCAATGTCTCATTGACTTAACAACAAAAAGAAAACATTGTTTTGGCCTTAACTATAACAGATATATCGCTCTCGGACTACCATTGGGAAACTGCACTCAAAGATGATTGTGTTTGGGAAGGTGTAGACCTAGAATAGGTACCCTATATATGTGTCTTCCCAATACTGTTGCTTTTCAGGCTTTCACTATTGCTCCAGCTTAATGGCTTTTGGGAATACTAGTATGACTGGTGGAATCCATAGTTTTGTTCTGCTTTCTCTATAATATTTGTTGCATTGTAAAAATGATAGGGAAGTGCTTAAGTAAGATATCAGGCAGGTTACTTGCTAATTAAAGCAAACTTCAGATTAAAAAATTGAGATGAATGAGCTATGAAATAAAAATTAAGTTCATGAATCTACTTTACAACATGTCCTTCATTTACCGCTTTCTAAATGTGGTAAATAATTAATTAAATAATGGAAACCCATTGATGGGGATCTATGACTTAATCTTCTCAAAGGCATTAACAATTAGGAACACTCTATGCGTTATACCCGGTATATCATGCACTTTAATGCTTGTGCACCTTTAGATAGGGTCTCTTTATTATGTGTGTTATCTCTCTTTGTCTATTGCTCTCTTAAAAGAACCTACAGATAAGAGGTTGAAAGTTGAAATTACTTGCAGAGAATGTTTACACCAATCCTCCTAACCAATTTGACTGGCATAAGCTTGGAAAAACTATAGTGGTAATTTACACGAACGAATCTCAGTTATGAGCTAATATTTGCTTGCTGAGTTAAGATAAATAAATATTTCCTACAACCTCACAAAAAGAATCTCATTTCCCTTGGTGGTAACTCTGTCCCTTTTTGAATTATGCACTCGTCCCCTTTTTTGTGCAAAGTTGAATGTCAATAAGAGAAGTTAGTCACAGTGTATACAAAGTCACGCTGAAAGAATTTACGTGCCAATTCTGATTATTAGTTTCTTTTATCAATTTGATTTAAATTTAAAGGGCTTTCAAAAAAATTTAAAAATACAAATGAAGAGGTTTACCGAAAGATAAAGGGGTCCAATACTTACAGTAGCATTTACATATTACACTCTCAAAACTTTAACTTGAATTCATCTTGCAGTTAAAGAGCTGCGTGAATTTTCCTCAGTTGTATTCTTTGGGACAGTGGCAGACTTTGAATCAACGTACCCTCCATATACATATGAAACAAATCCCCATATGCTTAACAACATAGAAATAATCTTTAACGCAGTCATGCTGTCATGAAAGAACCAAACTGACAATATGGGCACAACAGGGAGGCCCAGGGTGCTAATGACATTAGAAAACAAGGAAGACACTAGAAAGATCAGACCAACCACACCTACAGAACAAACCTGCCATCCTATTGCAGACCATATTAAGGTCATGTAGTATGCAAGTTTCCCTGTGGTGAAACTAGAAGCCTCCTTTTTCATATCTTCAGATTCTTTACTGATAAATAATCCCATTATGCATACGGCCGTTGCAACTATAGATGTATAAATTTGCATCTCAAGGACCACTGCAAAAGTTTCCTTCTTTATAACCCTTTGGAACACAAGCTGCATCAATGGAAGGATAAGTCCATACATTGCAGACGCTGCAACAGTGCAAACGAAGCCTATTATGTATTCACCAGTGCTCACTCCCGCGGGCCTATCGCTATCTGAATGAACTCCAAGCAGAACAGCACTGAAAATAAGTATAACGAGAGAATTGAGGACGGATGGAGTGATTTTTTGCTTGTTCAATATCAATGCAAACACTGCATTGAAGGCCAATTGACTGGAACAGAGAAGAGAATATGTTGAAGCCGGCATAAAAGAAACACCCCAAGAGTAAAGTAAATTGTCTCCTGCTACAAGTAAGCCCAGGGTTACATAGATGAGACCCAATTTGGGTGTGAGGGGTGTAAGTCTAGAGGATCCCTTTTTCTTTTTAAGATAGAAAAACAATGGAATGAGAAGAATAGGCCATCCCACACATTGCAAGAGAGTTGAGAGCCATCTACTGTTACCACCATTGTCAAAATAATATCTGCTAAGAAGGGTAGCAGCCGCTTGACCCACAATAAGTGCAATAATGCTTGATACCACAAGCACCCAATAGCTTTTGCTTCTCTCAAATATTCGACTCCTATTTCTTTCCCCACTCCCTGCAATTCATTTTTTTGCAAGGTCAGAAAGGCTAAAAAATTCATGCATGGACCTTTTTTTTCTACTATTCAATTACCCCTCTATATTGCAATCCCTCGGTTTAATACCCATCCACAATAAATCACAATTAATATATAGAAAGACATTGACATAGCTGTGTTTATAATTAGGATTTGCTTGTGCAAACTCATAGCTTGCCTAATTATTTGGATTTGTTTGAGCAAACTTGTGGCCTTCCGAATTATTTGCGAAAAACAAAAGGGTGAGAAGAAGAAAATTAAATTAGAAAGACAGACATGGCGTACCGATGGTGTGAGGCTCAATAATATCTTCTTCATCACCTCCAGCCATGGAGACGGCGCTGCAGTCGGTAGAGGATTGGAATGGCGGAGAACAGGAAGGGATTGGAGAATAGAGAGCAGAATTTGAATGTGAATGTGAACGCATTTTAATCCTCTTTTCTGCTGCAACAGCCCACAATTCTCGCCGTCGTTTTCTATCCCTGTTCCCTGAGTGGAGTTGACCTACGAATCACCCACTGCTTAAGCAAATCAAACTTCACTTACGTGTATCTTCACAGATTCTGGTTAGTTTGAGAGTGCCTTAAACATAAACTTTAATAATATACAAACTAGGTAATATATACAACTAATATCTTTTTTTAAATTCTTTTAACATTTACATAATTATTGAAGTTTAGGTTTAAGTCACTCTGAAAATATGTTTAAAAAAATTTAAAAAATTAACTCTTTGTTTTTTCATAGATTTGAAATTTAATTAATTAAAATTAACTCTTAGTTTTTTAATACATTTGAAATTTAATTAAATATGTTAGTAAGTATACTATTTATTTGTTGTAAGAAGTAATATGTTTTTTAAAATACTTTAATATTTACATAATTATTGAAGTTTAGGTTTAAGTTACTGTGAAAATATGTTTAAAAATAAATAAAATTAACTCTTAGTTTTTTAATAGATTTGAAATTTAATTAAATTTGTTAGTAAGTATATTATTTATTTGTTGTAGGAATTAATTTATAATTTATTATTATATGAGTAGAGAAAGGGAGGAGAGGGAACGAGGAGAGAAGGGTATATTTTTTAGTATCATGTATTTAATTGGACTTAATTTTTAAAGAATTTTAATCTACAATTTTATCTTTTATTTTATTTTAATGATGAATTATGTGACATCATAAGATTTATTAGAGTTGTTTTTTAAAGGAATTCTAGTCCATAATTCTATCATATCATTTTATCTTAATAATGAGTTACATGACATCATGTATTTTATTGGAGTTATCTTTTAAAGAACATTATAGTCCACAATCTTATCTTATCATTTTATTCTAATGATGAATTGTGACACAATGTGCACTATGAATGAACATAAGACTCAACATAATATTTTTTTAGCTACAATATATTGTTGACCCTTGATTGTAATGCATATTGTCATATCACCTAGATTAGTAGAGAGAGAGAGAGAGAGAGAGAGAGAGAGAGAGAGAGAGAGAGAGAGTTCATAGCTTAGTAGCATGTGTGTACATGAGTAGGCATAAGGAGATATTAATACATAATATTTAGTTTGGTAGCATGTGTGTACATGAGTAGGCATAAGGAGATAATGATACATATTATATTTAGCTTAGTAGCATGTGTGTGCATGAGTAGGCATAAGGAGATAATGATATACATTATATTTAAGGACATGATAGATTTGAGATGCATGTGAAATATGTTGAGAATTGTGTCTCAACCTCGCAAGCTTTTTCCAGAAAATTCTAGAATTTGTTTGTGGTAATTCTCCACATGTTTATGTGTTGGAAAAAGGTGTATGAGCTGTTAAAAAAATGTGACTTGCCCCTAGTAGAATATAGGAGGGCTATTTTTAGAGTATAAACAACTCATTGTATAACTTTTATGGGGGTCTAAACTAGAGGACAAAATTATGGACGAAAATGCTATTTTAACTTGGTTGTTTTACCATCTTGGAGTTACAAATGACAAGTGGGTAACATGTGGCATGGTTGTTTTTCCCATGGTTTTGGCCCATGGTTTTGTAAAACCACAAATGGTTCCCAGGTTGTAAATCACTATAAAAGGAGGGCTTGGGGAGGTGTTTGAATCATCGAGTTCAGTTTGCAAGACTGGGTGCTAGAAGGAGTCTCTTTGAGTCCGAGTTCGAGTTGTGGTGATGCGCTCCTGTAAGAACTTGCATTGCAAGTGTATTGTAATCTTCTTGATTTGATAATACATTGTGCGGGTTTTGGAGGGTGGGGTTTTTCTCCTGGAAGGGTTTCCCCACGGTAATTATTGTGTTATGTGTTTATTGTGATATTTCATTTATGCATGTTTATTTGACCATTGAAATCTCTGTAATAGTTAGTTGAATTTGCATAATCGTCCTCTCAAGATTAGCGTAGGAAGTGATTCCGCACACCTTTGCTTCCTTACAAGTGGTATCAGAGCCTAGCCAATTTTGGTTCTATTTGTTGGGTACAGGGTTTTTTGAGCTAATCAAGGTTTGAGTGGGAGCTTGTGCAAAGGTTTTCATTTTTGTATTGCAGGATTGCAAAGATGGCAAGCATATCGGGGAGGATTGATGTAGAAAAGTTTTCTGGCACAAACTTTGAGATGTGGAAGCTGAAGATGGAAGATCTGTTAATTGATCGAGATCTATGGGATGCAGTGGATGAGAATACGTTGAGGCCCGCAGATCCAACTTTAGCTACACAATATGATATGACTAGTAGAAAAGCTAAAGGTCTCATCAGATTGTGTCTTGCAGATTCAATTCTAATTAATGTCCATGAAGAATCTATTGCAAAAAAGCTTTGGAAGAAGCTAAGTGAGATCTACCAAGCAAAATCACTTGTGAATAAGATTTTCTTGAGGAAGAAGTTGTATTCCTTGAGAATGGAAGAAGGTGGACGAATTTTTGAGCATCTTGAAACATTCAATATGTTGGTGACTTAGTTGACCTCAGTTTGGGTTAAGATGGATGAAGAAGAAAGGTGCCAAACTTTGTTGTGTTCGTTGCCAGACTCATGGGACAGCCTTGTCATGGCCATAGGGAGCACTTCAGTTATCTTGAAGATGGAGGACATTGTTGGTTCTCTACTTTCTAAGGAGATGAGAAGGAAGGTCTCTCTGAATGCCAAAGAGGCTTTAAGTGTTCGAGGAAGACCAAAAGAAAGAGGCAAGAACGAAAAGCAGCATGGTCGTTCTAAGTCCAAGAATAATGGGAGATCAAAATCTCCTGGTAAGTCCAAGGCAATCTACTAGAATTGTGGCAAACCTGGACACTTCCGAAAGGACTGCAAAGAGGAGAAGAAGAAGAAGAAGAAGAAGAAGAAGCAAGATTCTGATTCCGAGTTTGAGAAAGAAGATGGAGATGCTTTCATCGCAGCCTTGGCCACTCATGCAGGTGACAATGCATGGTTGATAGACTCAGGTGCATCTTTCCACATAACTCCTAATAGAAATTGGTTTAGTAAGTATGAAAATTTTGATGGCGGTAAGGTGTATTTGGGTGATAACTCTGTTCTTGATATTGTTGGTTGTGGAACTATTCATGTGAAATTTTATGATGGTAGAATTAGAAGATTTGATGGTGTCTTGCATATCCCGAGACTAGCAAGAAATTTGTTATTTGTTAGCAAACTAATAGATGTGGGTGTGCTTGTATAGTTTTCTGAAGCAAGTGTGAAATGGTGAGAGGTGCTATGGTAATAGCAAGAGGAAGCATATTGGGTACATTGTACCAGCTTGATGCATGCACGGTTGAGTGCAATAGTACTTCTCATAAGATTGTGAAAATGACTACTTTGTTGGAGAATGAGAGGGTTTCTCTTTCAACAGATGGTCGTGGTTTTTGGGTACCCAAGGGTGCTCTATCTACCGAATCAAAGTTACCTGCAAAGAAGACCATGTTATGGCACCAAAGACTCGGCCACATAGGTGAGAAGGGTCTACGGACCTTGAAAAATAAAAACCTTGTTGATGGGTTGAATGACTGCAATCTTGAGTTTGATTTTTGTGAGCATTGTATCTATGGTAAACAAAATTGTATTCAGTTTTACTCGAGTTCACATAAGTCTTCATGTATTTTGGATCTTATCCATTCAGATGTATTTGGTCCAGTTGATGTTTCTTCTATTGGTAGATCAGTTTATTATGTTTCTTTCATTGATGATTTCAGTAGAAGAACATGGGTTTATTTTCTTAGGAGTAAAACTAAAGTTTTCACTCGTTTTAAAGAATTTAAAGCAATGGTTGAGTTGCAGACTGGAAAGAAGATAAAGTGTTTGAGAACTGATAATGGTGGTGAATATTGCTCTAATGATTTTGACACATTTTGTAAAGATTGTGGTATTAAAAGAGAGAAGATGACTCCGTATTCTCCACAGCAGAATGGAGTTGTAGAAAGAATGAACAGGACCTTGATGGAGAAGGCTAGGAGTATGCTGAGTGGAGCTGGACTGCAACAAAAGTTCTGGGCTGAAGCTGTTGCCACTGCCTGCTACCTGATAAACAGGTCTCCTACATCAGCTCTTGTTGATAAGACTCCAATGGAAGTGTGGTCGGGCCACAAGCCTTCACTTAGACATCTGAGAGTGTTTGGTTGTGAGGCATATGCTCATGTGCCAAAGGAGAAGCAGACAAAATTGGACAACAAAGCTGTCAAATGTATCTTCATTGGATATAGTTATGGTGTGAAAGGATACAAGCTTTGGGATCCTGTTGCACAAAAGGTATTTTATTCTAGAAGTGTTATTTTTAGAGAAACTAAGCCTTCTTCTGTTATAGTGCAACCAAAACAGATGGAAGAAAAGAAAGATGTGATTCAACTGCCTGCTACACTTGAGAAAGTTGAATTGAGGCCCTTAGAAAGACAAGAAGTCGAGGAGAGCTCTACGAGTTCTGAATCATCAGAGGAAGAGGGAGAACCTGAACTTGAACCAGATCTTGTTCGAAGGTCTAGTAGACAGAGGAAAGCACCAGAAAGGTATGGATATTCTCCTGATGATTGGAGGTGTATATTTGCTTTGAATGCTAATATTGATGAACTGAGATCTGTAGAAGAGGCTCTTGGTATGAATGATTCAGAGTCCTGGAAAATAGCCATGGAAGAAGAGATGGCCGCTCTTAAGAAGAATGACACTTGGGACCTTGTACCATTGCCTGAAGGACGGAAGCCTGTTAGTTGTAAATGGGTGTTCAAAAGGAAGATGGGTTCAAATGGAAGTATTAAGAAGTATAAAGCATGTTTGGTTGCAAAAGGTTATTCCTAGGTTGCAGGAGTTGATTATGGTGAAACTTTTTCTCCTGTAGAAAAAATGACATCTATTCGATTTTTACTTTCTATTGCAGCTGCTTATGATCTAGAGGTTGAGCAGATGGATGTGAAAACAACTTTCCTTCATGGAGATTTGAAGGAAGAAATTTATATGACACAGCCAGAGCACTTTGTGGTGAAAGGTAAAAGTCATTTGGTTTGTAAGTTGAAGAAATCCTTGTATGGTTTAAAACAAAGTCCTAGGATGTGGTACCAAAAGTTTGATACATATGTTTTGAGTTTGGGATTTGTGCGATCTAAATCTGATCACTGTATATATTACAAGTCTGATGGTGATTATTTCTTGGTTATTGCCTTGTATGTCGATGACATGTTGTTTATTAGCAAAGGAAAAGGTTTGATTGCAGAATTAAAATCTCAGCTCTCAGCAAAGTTTGAAATAAAAGATCTTGGTACAGCAAGGCATATTCTGGGAATAGAGATTATAAGAGATAGGAAAAATAGAAAGTTTTGGCTAGGCCAGAGTAAGTATGTTGGTACTATTCTGAGAACATTCAATATGCAGGATTCCAGACCATTGAGTGTTCCTGTTACTATGGGAACAAAGCTTTCTAGCTCACAGTGTCCTACATCCCCATTGGAGATGGAAGAGATGAGTCGAGTACCATATCAGAGTGTTGTTGGAAATTTGATGTATGCTATGGTTTGTACAAGACCAGACATTGTCCAAGCAGTGGGAGTACTTTCCCATTATACGTCTAATCTAGGAAGAGCACATTGGGATGCAGTAAAAAGAGTTTTCAGATACTTGCAGGGTACCTCAGAGTACTCTATTTGTTTCCATGGAACAGGAAACAAGCATTCCTTGGATATTCAAGGCTACGTGGATTCAGACTGGGCCGGTGATGTTGATAAAAGAAGATCCACCAGTGCATATGTGTTTACATTATTTGGTGGTACAATTAGTTGGATGAGCAAGCGACAAGTTGTGGTCGCTTTGTCCACTACAGAGGCAGAGTATATGGCAGCTACTCATGCCTGCAAGGAAGCCATCTGGCTAAAGAAATTGTGTTCATATATAGAGTTCAAACAGGGTGCAATGATAATTTATAGTGACAGTCAGAGTGCAATATGCCTAGCGAAGAACCCGACATTTCATGCCAGGACCAAGCACATTGATGTACAATATCATTTTGTGAGAGATATGGTCGAGGACGGCAAGGTGAAGCTGGAGACTTTGGTGAATGTTGCTAATGCACTAACTAAGCCCGTGAGCACAAAGAAATTCAGATGGTGTTCAGAGTCTATGGGGCTCTCGGCCCCTAGCAATTAAGTCCATGACATTTTGGATCCCCTAACTCTTGCAAGGTGTTCGACAAGTAGGAGAATGTTGAGAATTGTGTCTCAACCTTGCAAGCTTTTTCCAAAAAATTCTAGAATTTGTTTGTGGTAATTCTCCACATGTTTATGTGTTGGAAAAAGGTGTATGATTTGTTAAAAAAATGTGCCTTGTCCCTAGTAGAATATAGGAGGACTATTTTTAGAGTATAAACAACTCATTGTATAACTTTTATGGGGGTCTAAACTAGAGGACAAAATTATGGACGAAAATACTATTTTAACTTGGTTGTTTTTCCATCTTGGAGTTACAAATGACAAGTGGGTAACATGTGGCATGGTTGTTTTGCCCATGGTTTTGTAAAACCACAAATGGTTTCCAGGTTGTAAATCACTATAAAAGGAGGGCTTGGGGAGGTGTTTGAAACATTGAGTTCAGTTTGCAAGATTGGGTGCTAGAAGGAGTCTCTCCGAGTCCGAGTCTGAGTTGTGGTGATGCGCTCTTGTAAGAACTTGCATTGCAAGTGTATTGTAATCTTCTTGATTTGATAATAAATTGTGCGGGTTTTGGAGGGTGGGGTTTTTCTCCCGGAAGGGTTTCCCCACGGTAATTACTTTGTTATGTGTTTATTGTGATATTTCATTTATGCATGTTTATTTGACCATTGAAATCTCTGTAATAGTTAGTTGAATTTGCATAATCGTCTTCTCAAGATTAGCGTAGGAAGTGATTCCGCGCACCTTTGCTTCCTTACAAAATATAGTTCATTTAAAGAAGTTTGCAATATAATTGTAAATTATACATGTTGTGAAAAGTTAGGTAACATTAAGGATATGTTGTTATATACCATGATATTATATACATTAATGTTAATATACCATAAGTTATATACACATACATACACATACACGCGCACACGCACACACACATATACATATAATATATCTACGTATATATATGTGTAGGCATCAGGCAAATTCACCGCTAGCAATTCACCACCAACAATTTATTGCTATGACAAATTTACTGCTTACACAATCCACGTCCAACAATTCATTGTTGTGGTATATTCACCACGTATACCTTTTTTATGCGTTCAATAAAATCTCTGTACTTTTTCTTTTTTAGGTGCTTGTGGCCACTTAAATATTGAAAAATGTATACGTGGTGAATATACCACAACAATAAATTGTTAGAGGTGAATTGCTTTTTCTTTTTTAGGTGCTTGTGGCCACTTAAATATTGAAAAATGTATACGTGATGAATATACCATGTATACATGATGAATATACCACAACAATAAATTGTTAGAGTTGAATTGCTTTTTCTTTTTTAGGTGCTCATGGCCACTTAAATATTGAAAAATGTATATGTGGTGAATATACCACGACAATTAATTGTTAGAGGCGAATTGCGTACATGATGAATTTGTCATAGCGATAAATTGCTGACAGTAAATTATTTAGGCGAATAGCTAACAGTGAATTTTCCTAGAACGTACATATATACATAGTACATAGATATAAACAAATTGCTATTTTGAAAGTAGTTCCCTTTATATTAAAATACAAAATTCAAAAATGCATAGCTTCATAGAAGAAAAGTTTAGTTGCATAAAAAAAATAAAAAAGTCCCCTATGACTAGGGGTGCAAAAGAAACCTTAGCCCAGCTGCAAGTTCAATCATCCCTTCTAATTGTGTCAAAAGCAACAAGTAGAGGTGGTGACCAATGTAGAAAGCGAAGACTTCCATGTTGCATTTGATCCTTCCCTGTACAAAGTAATTGTCTGCTTTAGGAACTCATAGCCTTGGGCAACCTCAATACTAATCACGTTGCAGATCAGACCCCTGTAGGGAGCCTTGTTGAAGGCCAAAATGGCCTTGATAGCATCCACACAAAGATTGGGATTGAGGAAACCAAGCGCAGCTACCTTGCCCCGGTACTTCTTACCCATCATCAGAACGTAGGTGGACAAAAACATATCTAAGAGAGTTTCATTGTGGGATGACCCACCTTCAGTTTGTTCTCCCCTAAAATTTCTCTAATACTAGCCTCCTCCGCAATCTCCATGTGAAATGCATGCCGAAGTTGAACTAGGTGCTCTTCTTACGTGAAAGGGCAGACACAACTCGAGACGAGGATTCTATCAACCATTTTTGCTTATCTTGGTGCACTGTTACCACATCTTTTATAGGCCTCGCAGCCATATCGAGAGAGAAGTAATATAGAATATGTCCACGGCCTTAACAACTTCTCAAGGACATGTATTATTTGCTATCATTTATAAGGGTTTATCTATACTAATGATTTGCCCCAGACCCACCAAGTCCTCACATCCTCTAAGAAAATTTAACTCCATTTCTATGGGTAAGGTCTTATGGAGGGGGGCTTCCTTAAAAGTCCGAGTGGATGCTGCTGAGATTTTTTAATAATATTTTAAAGTTGTTGGTCTCATGGATTTAATAGTGCAGTTCTGCTTAAAAGTTTTAGCTCCAAAATTTAAGGAAAGTTGTTCTCAAAAATTTAGTAGGTAGTGTAGTTCTGCTTAAAAGCTTAAGCTCTTCTTTTGTTTGTGCAGTGCTGATGAAATGAAAAATTCGATGAGTAAAAAATTAATTCATTATTCTCTCTCTCTCTTTTTTTGGCAGGGATCTAAATTTTTAGATGTGTGACAAGTGGCAGAAAAAACTCCTAAGTTGGTAGGGCAATTTCTAGCCCCACCCCAATTTCAAATCTTCAAAATCCTTAAAGGTAGGGGCTGCTATTTTTCAAGAAAAAATTCCAATTAATCCTATAGCATAGGGGAAAGGACCCAGTAGTTGTGCACCCTAACTTCGTGCTTCTAATTATCCTACGTGGAAATTTCAAATCACTCCCAATTTTTTACAATAGCTTACTTGGCAAGTCCCCTACTTATAACTAAGGTTTCAAGGCCACATCAGCATGCTTTTTGTCAAGGTGTCCAAAAAGGCCCAAAAAAAAAGTGAGACCAATACTTGTGAATTCACAACATGTTTTATTGAGCGTTGATGTGGAATCACATGATTGGTTGCTTTTTAGATCAAAGGAATACATTTTGTTTAATTATGGGTAGTGATCATCAACACTAACAACTTTAAAGTCACAACTATTGGTCCAATATTGATAAAAATATTAGGCATTATATAAACAACTACTATCACAACTATTGAAACATGCTTAGGTACTGGGTCCTCTCCCCTAATTTGTTTTCCCTCATGAGACTTCCTCCTCCATAAGAATAACTACCCAAGCCCCCCATGGGACCATTTTGTAAGAGTGTGGTCTCATGGGTGGGCTTCATGATCTATTTTCATGGAGAAAGGGGTCTCAAAAAGCAAAAAAAAAAAAAATGGTACAGGATTTAATTGAAATTTTTTCTTGAAAAATAGCAGCCCCTACCTTTTAGGATTGCAGATTTGAGGTGGGGCTAGAAATTACCCCTACAAATTAGGAATTTTTTTCACAACTTGTCTATCATCTAAAATTTTAAATTCCTATCAGAACATAAAAATGTGAGAATTTTTATTTATTTATTATTTTTTATCAAAGCATTGCAGTTCATTCCTTAAATTTTGGAGCTTACACTTTTAAGCTGAATTACACTATTAAAATCATGAGACCACAAACTTTATAATATTCCTTAGAAATCTCAACAGCGCCCACTGAATTTTTTTAGGAAGCCTCCTTCCACGGGACCTTATCGTAAGCCACCTTGTGATTTGATAGGAGATATGCTACCATATTAGCTTCTTTGAAGATGTGGTAGATTGAATAGTTGTCAATAATATCCAATTTCAAAAGGACTCAATCTACCCACTTGAACATTTTCTAGCTTACTACCTTTTTCATTAATATGACTTTAACAATAATTTGGGAGTCACTTTTAATATCAATTGACCAAATTCTTTACCACACAAATCTTAATACTTTCATAGACTGTTACAAACTTTGTTCTGTTGTTTGTTCTATTTGAGAGTTTGATCAAGCAAGCCCATAAGAAGAATTTATTTTATCCTTCACTATTCATCTAGCTCTAGAGGCCTGGGATTTGCTCATGAGACCCCATCAAAATTTAACTTCAATCTTTCATTTGGAGGGTGTCATCCACTTAGCTATCTTTTGTTTCATCTTTATATCCAGAGAACCATCAAAATTGTAAATAAAGGTAGGGGTTTTCAATAATGACCATTACTTCACCATTTTGTTGTCCTAGGCAATGACCAACATTTCTTAGGTTTCCTTAATCTTATATTTTGGTGTTTGCAAATACCTATTTCAATCTTTTTGGTAATTATTTATATTAGGGAAGCTTGATCTTTAAAGATTATGATATTTCTTTCCTTCTAGAGTTGTACCATGTGACCCTTGTCAAGCCAACATCCCAAAGCCCAGACCACGTTGAGTCCTTAAAAAGATGTGCCCAACTATGGAATAGATAGAGGATGCTAAAGGGGAAGACACTGAACTATCACAATTTCTAAATGAGCCAAATCCAACATTCCATAGTGAGTAGTGCAAATTAGATGATTAGCATTTTCTTCCACTTGAAGGCATAAAGGGCAATGGGAGAGGCCAACAAAACCAATAGAATGTTTTCACTCTCCCATCAAAATCTTGTTATGCATGGCAGCCTGTGCAAAGGCATGAGCCTTGGGGAGAACATTTACCCCCTAGCATAGGTTCTTTAGCCATTCTCCAAGGGAAACCATTTTGGTTAGTTTTTTATAACCAACCCTCGTCAAGTGTCTTTTGGATTTGGCTTCACTCCATATAATCTCATAAACTTTGTGGGAATGCAATATCATCCATTTCTAGAGAGCTCCTCCATCATAATTATTTTTTCTTTAGGCCAAATGGGGGAAGAGTCGAGGTTCTTTCATTCCCAACGTTCTCCATATTCTCTAATTTTTGTCTATAGATAATCAATAACTTTATCTCCATATATATCCTCCATTATCTCTCGACAATCCTCAAGGCCTCCGATCTTTGACAAGGGAATGTGCCCATTCCATGAATCAAACCAAAATAGAACATCATGACCATTGTCGAATTTTTAAGAAACATGGTTTGTAATGATATTTTTAGACTTCATCATGAAGTTGCACACACGAGAACCATTGGGAGGGTTTTCCAATGTGAGAATTCTCTTTAAATCATTTGTGTCTAGATACTTGTTTTATATAATTTTGCACCAAATGCCTCCAAGTTTACCAACATTCACTAAGAGAGTTTAGCACCTAATGCCAATTTTTGAGATTGAATGTCTTTGATCCCCAGACCACTATGCTTCTTGTCTTTCTTGATTTTGTCCCAAGGAATAAGAAGAATGTGTTTGAACTCATTGGATCCTTCCTATAAAAATTGCACAAGATTCCCTTAAAAACACTTTCTACTTTCTTAGTGATCTCCAAGCATTAAAGCATATGGATTAGAATCACAACCAAAATAACTTTGATCATGGTTATATTCTCCCAACCAAAGTTAGCCAATGTACTTTCTATGATTCAAAATTTTCTTACACATTTATGTGGATTCTATTGAGAGATTAGAGCAAATCACTCCTTGAAGTAATGGGATATAGAGATATTTTCTAGGAAGAGTGTCAATAGCCGAGGTTGGTAGCAATTCTTCCTTGAGCCAATTTCTTTGTGTTAAAAAAGAAAAAAATTGGACTTTTATTTGTTGATAAGCTGCTTGGAACAACAAATGTAATCCTCAAGAGTAGCTTTGATCACCCTTGATTTGTCCATAATGGCAAATCCATATAAAAGTGTATCATTTGTGAAGAGCTGGTGGGTAATTGGAGGCAAATTTCTTGCAATTCCTTTCATCTTCTTGCTCTCACATTTTTGGAAATTATCCTCCCCGGAGCTTCCATCATTATCACAAAAAGGAAGGGGGATAAGGGATCACCTTGCCTAAGCCCATAGCTCATCTTAAAAAATATACAAGGAGAACCATGTTGACCATCATTGAAAATTGAGAGGTCAAAATTGTTTAACATAACTCACTAAATGTTCTAGTATTCAAAATGAATCCTAGGATGAAGCTAGGTATTGATTGAGTTCTTCACATCTAGATTCAATAGTCTTGTCACCTATAATAATGGTTGTTTGTAAGGGTTTTTGTCCTACCGAATAGATTGTAGATAACTCCTAGAATTTCCTTTCCTATACCCTACTAATTACTGCTACATAGCTAAGATGGTAATGGCTACTAGAGGTTTACCTCTCCAAAACCTACAATGGTTAATTGACTAATTGAAAAACTAACTAAAAGACTCAGTACTTTTTAACTCCCTGTTACACAAACAATTGTCGTTGCACCAAAAGATCAACCTGTTAATGATCGATACAACCACCAGAGTTAATGAATCAACGGGAGGCGGTTAAGCCATGACATGAACCCAAGCGTTGCGCTGCACAACACAAGGAGACCAAGGGCACACACCTTGCAACAATTCCTCCCCCCCCCGCTCTCCCCCCCCCCCAACGCAAGTGAGGGGTACAAACCCATGACCCAAGCTCTAATACCCATTGTTGCACAAACAATTGTCATTGCACCAAAAGATTGACCTATTAATGCCCGATACAATCACTAGAGTTAATGAATCCACGAGAGGCGATTAAGCCATGCCACAAACCTGGGCGTTGCGCTGCACAACACAAGAAGACCAAGGGCGCACGCCTTGCAACACTTCCAACCAAGACCAAGTCAAACTCAATCTTGCTTGGAACTCGACACAATCAAAGCTATAGATTAATAGAGAAAGGGGGACATTACAAGTCCACTCATAGAGAACACCTTTGCACACTTGGGGTTATCTAAAAGGATAAACTTTAATTTATTATTACACATCTACAAACTATTAGAGAGCTTTGTTACACATTGCATCATCATAAGAGAATAACATCAACAATTATACATGTATAAACATATTGTATGATTGCTAGTTGGCTTCGATCATAATTCCATACCATTGACTCAAGCAAGGGTTTGATCAAATGAGAAAAATCCTAGCCTAATAAACTCCTAAATGATGTCTATGACACAACCCTTTTCAAACACAAGTTGTAGACGTCAAGGCAAACAAATTCTTGACATCAAAATCAGCAAAATTCAAATTTGTTGATGAAGTTCCAATCAACACACTTATTATTATTATTATTATTATTGTTTATAGCCTTAGCATTTTACCAAATCCTTATAGTCTGTGAGACCGCCTAGAGCATAAACATGGTAGGCGCATTTTCTAGGAGACCTATTCCTCTTATGGAGGAGGTTAAAAAATCTATAAAGTGAGCAAGTAACTAATTTTATTGACTTAGGCCTTTTCACTAAGTCAACTAGGACCAGACATAATGTACTTCATCCCTAGTACAACAAGAAGGTCATGTCATTTGTTTTAAATAACATTATTAAAAAGGAGGATTTTGCTAAAAATGAAAAAAATGACTTCTATCTCAACATTATGAAAAAAATGCAATGCCTCGAGGATGTTCAGGTCAAATAATTTGTTTTAAATAACATCAGTAAAGAGGATAATTTTGCTAAAAATGAAAAAAATGACTTCTATCTGAACATTGTGATAAAGAAGATGCAATGCCTGGAGGAGAATGAACGCAAAAATAGCCAACGCACTGGGCTTTTCTTGGCTAAACTATCTGATAATCCCCGTACGGACAGATAATATGTGTGATGCATTCCTACTGTAGATCAGTTGGCGACGTCTGGCTTAAGAAAATAAATTCCCTTGTGGGCTTTCAAAAGGTGGGGTTTCATACATCAAAGTGGCATATGTCTTGTCTGTGATCTAAAACACCCATCTTTTTTAATTCTACATATGGCACAGTATATGAATATCCGCAGTTTTTAGTTGTTATGTTATCTTGTTTCATCTACCTATTGCAATTTATTGGTCATGCCTCTGTTTTTTCTATACTAGGTCTATAACTAGAAAAATATATAGTGCCATTTGGTATGAGCACTAGTATATCTGAAGGTCGGTTATAACTTATAGCAACAGTAGCTATGGCATTTGCTACCATTTTATTATCCTGCTGACTCATAGGAATGGCTCTTTGCTTCTATCATTAGTATATGTGGTACCCTTGCTACCAATTTTGACTTATATGGGAAAAATGCATGTTTCTTTTTGTGCTCTGTCAGGCCTGGACGTATTACCCTATTGATTCTGATTGTATTTATCTTTTGTAAAGTAGTTTCTGGGTCTGTAAAATATCTTTCTCGACTTTTATAACTTTCTTATATTAATGGGCAGTTCCCTGCTAAATTGATGCCTCTTTAAAAAGACGAATATAATACTACCTGGAGATTTCCCATGGTGTTAATATCCTACTTTTCAGGAAGAGTCTATGGCCATCATAGATTGATTTTCCAAGTGCCTTTGTAAGTTTAAGCATCAATAAAAGATTAAAAGAACACGATCTTTAATCTAGTAACCTCTGCATCTCAATTGAAGATTTGTTGAAGGACTCATGGAATGATGCCGGTCCAGTCCTTGGACAGAAGTACCTAAGTTACCAGATACTCCAGCATACAGTGGTCATATCACTATTCGATACATATTTCATAATGGATGCATAGAAAATATGAACTTTTTGTGGTATATCCAGGTACAGCCTAAATCTTGACTACATTCAGACTGTATCGATTGTATTTTGTGTTTCCTGATTTTAATTCATCCTCACACCTCCGAGCAACTCTAGGTACTTTCATCCTGTAACATAATCAGTGTTAAAAACATACAGAAAAAAAACCACTCAATCTACTTAAGTCTTGTTAGACACTAGGATCTAAAAAATATGTAATCATCATAGTAGACATCAATGAAACAAATATATATGCATCCATAGAGACACACTAATTCAATGAAGTGACAGGGTCGTCAAGGACTCGAGCATCAACCATAAATATTTCAATATCAAGTTCCAACTATTGACAATTGTAAATAACATTAATGTGTTGAAACTCACAGAATATTCATACATAATACATCCAAGTTCAAACAAATTTTCAAAATTTCTTCATCATTTTTTTAAGGTATCTTTGGTAATTGCTACCGTTATATTATCCTGTTACATCTATCCTGACTTACAGGGAATGGTAGTTTGCTTCTAGCCATGGTAATATATGGCATCCTTGCTACCGGTTTTGACTTGTATGGGAAAATGTCTCTTTTTGTGCTCTTTTGGTCTTGAATGCTCCTATAATCAAATGCTCCTGATTGATATCTATCCTATATAAAGTAGCTTTTAGTTTGTGAAAAGTCTTCCTTTGAATTTATATTTTTGCATATCAATGGGAGAGCCTACATTAAATTGAAGCCTCTTTGAAAAGAATATAATAGAACCTCGAGATTTTCCCCTCGTGTAAATATCACACTTTTAAAGAGGTATCTATGACCATCATAAATTAATTTTCCAAATGCTTCTGTAAGTCGAGGCATCAACATTCAGTTAAAAGTTCGGAATGAGATCTTGAATGCAGTCAGCTCTGCAACTTCTGAAGATTTGTTCAAGGACTTGTGGAGTAATGCCAGTACATTTGTAGAGACTCAGATGTCTGTTGGTCACATTTGCCATGTATTTGGTAATGGACCCAACAAAGATGCATACCAGATTGTCTGAAAATTTTCTGGTATGTCCAGACAAGGCTGAGGAGTGTATATACGGGCTGTATGCATGTTTACCCATTGAATTTTGTATTTCATGATTTTAATTCATAGTCTCAACCCCATTCACTCTCTAGGCTATTTTTCCCTGGAATAAAATCAGTGTAAGAGCATTTACAACAAACTTCTCAATCTAATTTGCTTAAGCATCTATCATAGACTTATTTGAAACTACAATCTAAAAAATATACAATCATCATGGTAGACACTAATGAACACAAACATATATGTGTCTATAAGGTAATGTACTACTTCAAAGGAATTACAAAATGGTCAACGACAATTAACCATAAATATGTCAGTATTACCTATTGACGGGTATTGTAAATCAAGTTTCAACATTAATATGTTTATACTGACACAATCTTCATACATAAAATCTAACAATGTCTCTTTTTTTTCAATTTATTTGTACATCTACACATGCGCAAGCGCACACAGATGTGTCTACTTCAAATTGCATTGTGTGATCTCCAAATTGGATGCATCCATATTTCTATTTGTATTCCAATATAACAGATTATCTATTACGCAAGTACGTGGTAAATGTTGTCCATACTAATCTGAATTATACTAATCTGAATTATGAGCACAAAATGCATGCCAATCTGTCCTTATAGGCTCTGATAATTAAGATGCTATGGCAGCAGAACCACGAGAGCATGCCATCAAAGAGATTGTCAGCAGATGATTTTTCAAATATCTACCCTGAATCAGCTATATTTACAGATCATAGTTATGACTGAAATACTTTAAGAGTCCAAAACAATGGGAATAAAATCATGGTTAGTTTGTGTTCTATTTTCATAAAAGAAATTTCTTTCATTAGATGCAAATTTCCTTGTAATCTTCTGAACTTCGATAGTAAATGATTATTTATCTATAGAGTCAGAAAAACAATTTGAATCAAGATTCTTACAGCTGGGAAATGACATTTTTCCTTTATGTTGCAGTAAACTGACATGATAATATGTAGAAAATTCCTCACTTTGCAATCAAGACACATGTTCAAATATTCTTTTTAATTTCAACAGAATTTGACAAATCTTATCCCAGTGAATGAGTGTTTATTCAGGAATATTTTTTAGGTGATGCATTCCAAGAAAACACATGCTAAGAAGAAGAGTGTTGCTAAACAGGAGTCACTGATAATAATCCTGGCCCTTGTTGGTTGAAACCACTGTTTCTCCCAGTTTCCAGGACAGGGGGCCATGGGGATGAGGTTTTGGTGAAAGTGAAAAATTCCCAAATTTTGGGTATGGCAGGGGGACAAGGGGGGTGGTTATTAAAATTAACTTAAACAAACTAAATGTAGCTGAAATGTTAATAAGTAAATATAATGTGCCCTATTTGCAATGACAATCCTCTCCCTTCTAGAATTTTTTGGGGTTTTTTTTTTTTTCATTTTTTCTTTCAATGGTTATTTTTTTTAATATCAAATGGAGCAAGCTGTCCAGTTCAGAAAAAGGGGGAGGTCCCCTCCAAGTCCACAAGTCCCCAGTACATCCAGGACATTACCCAATTTCCCAAGGACACATCCCCATGGAACATTGGTTTAAACCTTTATGTAGAGTCAATTTGTAACTCGTAAGGACAACTAAAGTATTGCAGATTGGAATCATAATTTGAATCTTCACTCTTTGGATTAAACTTTTGCGTTATTAACTTATTAATTACTCGTGAGTAATGAGCTTTTAGAGAGTTGCCTCCGAGGCCAAGAATTTTTTTCTTGTGATAGTTTATGGAAGGGCAAAGGCTATAGCTAGTTTTAACCAATGTCTCATTGACTCAAACAAAAAGACGACATTGTTTTGGCCTTAATTATACCATTGGGAAACTGCACTCAAAGATGATTGTGTTTGGGAAGGTGTAGACCTAGAATAGGTACCCTATATATGTGTCTTCCCAATACTGTTGCTTTTCAGGCTTTCACTATTGCTCCAGCTTAATGGCTTTTGGGAATACCAGTATGACTGGTGGAATCCATAGTTTTGTTCTGCTTTCTCTATAATATTTGTTGCATTGTAAAATTGATAGTGATTGTAAAAATGATAGGGAAGTGAAGTCTTTCAGGCTAAGTGCTTAAGTAAGATATCAGGCAGGTCACTAGCTAATTAAAGCAAACTTCAGATAAAAAAATTGGGATGAATGAGCTATGAAATAAAAATAAAGTTCTTGAATCTACTTTACAACATGTCCTTCATTTACCGCTTTCTAAATGTGGTAAATAATTAATTAAATAACGGAAACCCATTGATGGGGATCTATGACTTAATCTTCTCAAAGGCATTAACAATTAGGAAGACTCTATGCGTTATACCCGGTATATCATGCACTTTAATGCTTGTGCACCTTTAGATAGGGTCTCTTTATTATGTGTGTTATCTCTCTTTGTCTATTGCTCTCTTAAAAGAACCTACAGATAAGAGGTTGAAAACTTAAATTACTTGCAGGGAATGTTTACACCAATCCTCCTAACCAATTTGACTGGCATAAGCTTGGAAAAACTATAGTGGTAATTTACACGAACGAATCTCAGTTATGAGCTAATATTTGCTTGCTGAGTTAAGATAAATAAATATTTCCTACAACCTCACAAAAAGAATCTCATTTCCCTTGGTGGTTGCTCGGTCACCTTTTTGAATTATTGCTCTGTCCCTTCTTGAATTATGCACTCGTCCCCTTTTTTGTGCAAAGTTGAATGTCACTAAGAGAAGTTAGTCACAGTGTGTATACAAAGTCACGCTGAAAGAATTTTCGTACCAATTTTGATTATTAGAGTCTTTTATCAATTTGATTTAAATTTAAAGGGCTTTCAAAAAAATTTAAAAATACAAATGAAGAGGTTTACCGAAAGATAAAGGGCTCCAATACTTACAGGAGCATTTACTTATTACACTCTCACAACTTTAACTTGAATTCATCTTGCAGTTAAAGAGCTGCGTGAATTTTCCTCAGTTGTATTCTTTGGGACAATGGCAGACTTTGAATCAACGTACCCTCCATATACATATGAAACAAATCCCCATATGCTTAACAACATAGAAATAATCTTTAACGCATTCATGCTGTCATGAAAGAACCAAACTGACAATATGGGCACAACAGGGAGGCCCAGGGTGCTAATGACATTAGAAAACAAGGAAGACACTAGAAAGATCAGACCAACCACACCTACAGAACAAACCTGCCATCCTATTGCAGACCATATTAAGGTCATGTAGTATGCAAGTTTCCCTGTGGTGAAAATAGAAGCCTCCTTTTTCAGATCTTCGGACTCTCTACTGATAAATAATCCCATTATGCATACAGCCGTTGCAACTATAGATGTATAAATTTGCATCTCAAGGACCACTGCAAAAGTTTCCTTTTTTATAACCCTTTGGAACACAAGCTGCATCAATGGAAGGATGAGTCCATACATTGCAGACGCTGCAACAGTGCAAAAGAAGCCTATTATGTATTCACCAGTGCTCACTCCCTCGGGCCTATCGCTATCTGAATGAACTCCAAGCAGAACAGCACTGAAAATAAGTATAACGAGAGAATTGAGGACAGATGGAGTGATTTTTTGCTTGTTCAATATCAATGCAAACACTGCATTGAAGGCCAATTGACTGGAACAAAGAAGAGAATATGTTGAAGCCGGCATAAAAGAAACACCCCAAGAGTAAAGCAAATTGTCTCCTGCTACAAGTAAGCCCAGGGTTACATAGATGAGACCCAATTTGGGTGTGAGGGGTGTAAGTCTAGAGGATCCATTTTTCTTTTGAAGATAGAAAAACAATGGAATGAGAAGAATAGGCCATCCCACACATTGCAAGAGAGTTGAGAGCCATATACTGTTACCACCTTTGTCAAAATAATATCTGCTAAGAAGGATAGCAGCCGCTTGACCCACAATAAGTGCAATAAGCTTGATACCACAAGCACCCAATAGCTTTTGCTTCTCTCAAATATTAGACTCCTATTTCTTTCCCCACTCCCTGCAATTCAATTTTTTCCAAGGTCAGAAAGGCTCAAAAATTCATGCATTATTCAATTATCCCTCTATATTGCAATCCCTCGGTTTAATACCCATCACAATAAATCACTATTAATACATAGAAAGACATTGACATAGCTGTGTTTATGCTTAGGATTTGCTTAAGCAAACTCATAACCTGCCGAATTATTTGGATTTGTTTGAGCAAACTTGTGGCCTGCCGAATTATTTGCGAAAAACAAAAGGGTGGGAAGAAGAAAATTAAATTAGAAAGACAGACATGGCGTACCGATGGTGTGAGGCTCAATAATATCTTCTTCATCACCTCCAGCCATGGAGACGACGCTGCAGTCGGTAGAGGATTGGAGTGGTGGAGAATAGAAGGGATTGGAGAATGGAGAGCAGAATTTGGATGTGAATTTGAAAGCATTTTAATCCTCTTTTTCTCCTGTAACAGCCACAGTTCTCGCCGTCGTTTTCTATCCTGTTTCCTGAGTGGAGTTGACCTACGAATCACCCACTGCTTAAACAAATCAGTAATACTTCACAGCTTCTGGTTAGTTCGAGAGTGACTTGAACCTAAACTTTAATAATATACAAACTAATATCTTTTTTAAAATTCTTTAACATTTACATAATTATTGAAGTTTAGGTTTTAGTCACTCTGAAAAAATATGTTTAAAAAAAATTAAATTAACTCTTAGTTTTTTAATAGATTTAAAATTTAATTAAATATGTTATTAAGTATATAATTCATTATTTATTTGTTCTAAGAATTAATTTATAATTTATTATTATATGAGTAGAGAAAGGGAGGAGAGGGAATGAGGAGAAAGTGTGTTTTTTGGTATCATGTATTTAATTGGATTTAATTTTTAAAGAATTTTAATTTGTAATTTTATCATTTCATTTTATTTTAATGATGAATTATGTAACATCATAAGATTCATTGGAGTTGTTTTCAAAGGAATTCTAGTTCATAATTCTATCATATCATTTTATCTTAATAGTGAATTACATGACATCATTTAAAAAAAAATCTAGTCCACAATCTTATCATATAATTTGATTCTAATGATGAATTGTGTGACATAATTTGCACTATGAATGAACATAGAAGTCAACATAATATTTTTTTAGCTACAATATATTATTGGCCCCCATCATATAATTTGATTCTAATCATGAATTGTGTGACACAATTTACACTATGGATGAACATAAAAGTAACATAATATTTTTTTAGCTACAATATATTGTTGGCCCTTATCATATAATTTGATTCTAATCATGAATTGTGCAACACAATTTGCACTATGAATGAACATAAAAGTCAAAATAATATTTTTTTAGCTACAATATATTATTGGCCCCTATCATAATTTGATTCTAATCATGAATTGTGTGACACAAGTTGCGCTATGAATGAACAATAAAAGTCAACATAATATTTTTTTTAGCTACAATATATTATTGGCCCTTATCATATAATTTGATTCTAATCATGAATTGTGCCACACAATTTGCACTATGAATGAACATAAAAGTCAACATAATATTTTTTTAGCTACAATATATTCCCTTATCATATAATTTGATTCTAATCATGAATTGTGTGACACAATTTGCACTATGAATGAACATAAAAGTCAACATAATATTTTTTTAGCTACAATATATTCTTGGCCCTTGATTGTAATGCATATTATCATATCACCTAGATTAGTACACACACAAAGAGACAGAGAGAGAGCATGTGTGTTTGTGAGTAGGCATAAGGAGATAATAATACACATTATTTTTAGCTCAATAGAATGTGTGTACATGAGTAGGCATAAAGAGATAATAATACATATTATATTTAGCTCAATAACATGTGTGTACATGAGTGGGCATAAGGAGATGATAATACACATTATATTTAAGGACATGATATATTTTGAGATGCATGTGAATTATAGTTTGTTTAAAGAAGTTTGCAGTATAATTGTAATTATGCATATTGTTGTGAAATATTAGGTAATGTTAAGGGATATGTCCTTATATACCATGATACTATATACATTAATATATATAATATGAGACTTAATACTATATCATATTTATTACGCCGAAAGAGGTTTTCTACAGTCACAACACTATGATGTGAAGCATCCGTGTACACAAAAACCTTTGCTTAAATCTCGCAAAAATTAATAAATCTTTGTCGTACAATTAAAATGAACTTGTAATAAGAAATTTTCACCCTGCCTATTACAAACGATGAAAGTGGAAAGCACTTGGGCAAGTTCAATGCAAAATAACTATATTTCTTCCACGTAAGCCAACCATTTTAATTATGTCATCACTAGGGGAGAAGGGTCCATAGTGGGGTGGGCTCCAATAGCGGGGATAGAAGTAGTTCTTAGTGGGTCTCACAATGGAGCACCTTAATATCCAATTGCACAACACTTTTTATCTATAAAGTACACAAACTGACAAATCATGTGATGCCACATCGGCGCACCAATAAAACATGACTTAGTGCACCACTATCAGTCTCACTTTTTTTTTGAGCCTTTTTGGATACCTCAACAAAAAGCATGTTGATGTGGCATCATATTTGATGATATGACCCTAAAATTGATTTTTTTAAGCAAGTGAGTTGCCAAATAAACTTGTACAAAGCTGATTTAAATTTTTAGGTAAGAAATTGAGAAATGTGAAGTTAGGGTCCTAGACGAATTTCCTTTTCTATCATCATGTACCAGCTTTTAATTTGTTCCAATGTATCCACTGCCCACCACCCATGTTTAGAAGTTTTGATTGTTGGTTAAGATGTTTTTAGGTTATTGTTAATTTAAGGTATGAAGTTGAATTAATTAAAATAGAGTATAGAAGTACTTTAACATCTAAGGGTTAAAAGATAGTTTATAATTTATTGAAATTTGGTGGTATTTTTTTATTTAAAATTTTTAGCTAAGCTTTTTAAAATAGTTTAGGTTATTATTTGGGGTTTGATTTTTAAATAAATAATTTAATTTAATAATATTATAAATTATTTAATAATTTAAGTGGCATAAATTTATTCTTATAGATTCTTAATTATGACACCTCCAAGTTTCAGGATTGATTAGCATAGATGAACCTATAAATATACAAGAAATAATATAATTATTACATAAATATATCAATAATCTAATCTAAAATAATATTAATAAGATGACATTATTGATATATAATATACACTATTTATTTATTATATTTATATAATAATATAAAAACTATATTATATAGTATTTTATTTATATTATATTAAATTAAATTATATCTATATTATCTCTCATATTTACAATATCTCTATTTATTTTTTATTAATTATATTAAATATAAATAATAAATAAAACCAAATGATTATATAATATAACTATAAGAAAAAATGATAATTATTTAAACATAAAAGTTATATAATAATTTTGTAAATAATAATATGTATAAATAATATAAATTTTGATAAATGAAATTTTCACTAAATAATTAAATTTATATATTAATCATCTAATATAAATAACAAGTATAATTTAAATATAAATTATACTATTTAAAATTTTAATGAAATAATTAAATTCATATACTTTGAAACATAATCAAATTTATATAATAATTTTGTTAAATAATAATTATAATATAATATAAATTTTAATAATTTATTTTTAAATTAAATAATTAACTAATCTTATAACCAAAAAAATAATACTTACCTAAGCATAAAATCATATTATTTAAATATAATTAATTTTTACTATTTCACCTATGCATGAATAATCACAACAATTCATATGATCACTAAATTTTATTTATAGTATATGAGATTAATGATATATTATGATATAATATAAATTTAATATAATATTATATACTATGTAATGTATACTATATTTATATTTTCATTATTATTTATATTATGTTATTTTTCTTATAATATTTATATTTTATAATATTCTTGTTTTTTTTGTTTCATAATAGAAGATTATATTGATATATGTCAAAAAGTTACAATCGTCTGCGAGAGCAGGATCCACCATAATTTTCAAGGCTAGACCGCCAACAAAGAAAAACTAAACTAAACCTACCCCTCATACCAAACAGTACTCCAAAAAACCCCTACCAGCATGACAAAACATGAACGCCTATTAACATATTTGTAGACAAAACAACCCATGGCTAAGCTACAACAACCAAAACAACAGATAAAACCATTTACCCATTGACGCCAGAAGACCAAACACCCAACCTAGATCACATAAAACCATTGGACTTAGTGAAGGCATCGAATTCAACCACTCATTCAAAGCCATCCGCTTCCACCAGCTGCAACATCTTCTTGAGGTAATTTACACCGACCGTTGTAATCATCCTATGGCGAACCAATGCCATGCCTTTCAAGTCTAGGAGGAAAGGGTAAATCTTAATGACCTCGCTCGGTTTCTTGACCAGCTCCAAATCTTTAGGCAGCGACACCCCGACACCAGGAATCACCACCTTGAGAATCTCGTCCATACCCTCCATCAGCCCCTTCTTGAACAATTTGCTCACTAGTGCCCGCACTTCATCCTTGGTCATGTGGATGTCCAGCAAGGAGGCTAGAAACCTTGAAACTATCTGAGAATTCACCCTGAAGGTCTCATGCAGTGCTAGATGCCCCTTCCCCAGAACCATCTTAACGACCACCATAGTATGGGGGTCAATGTTAAGCAAAATGTGCTTAAGGTGCTAATCGGAGACACCACCGAAAGCATTTTGATGCCTTTTACAACCCAGTTGAATTAGGGTGTTGGCGCCGAAGCAAACCAGAGAATCCACATAAATGTGCACCATGAACTTCGTTCACTCCGCCATTAAACACTATCTCAATCCTTACCCAAAACTGAAAAGAAAGGAGAGCACTACACCAGTTATACCACCTTCAAGAAATCTTTTGCCTTAAATGCTTGCGAGATTATCACGTTGTACAATGTTTAATTGCCACCTTGTGTTGCCCAAAAAACTATAGCCTTCCACCATTCGAAGGCATGACTGCACAGTTTCACGTGGCAGGTTGACATGACGCGATAGAGCATAATGCTCACATCCTTCCCAATTATGGATTAGTCGTTTCATTATTTCCTTTAGCTCACCCCACAAGTTGGAATTTCCACAATCCATGTGGAAAGTCGCCCTCCCTTCCTCCCACTTGTTTGAGTGATTTGTCATCAAACTCGAAAAAGAACCTCTCTCTGCTCAACGCCATCTGCACCCTTATTTGATAGTTCATTCGCTTCTTTATTCCCTTCCCTTGGTGTGTGATTGAATATTACCAGTTCAAAACCTTCCACGAGCTACAAGGCTAGTTCTAAGCCTGCACTCAATTTCCAGTGCACCATGTGTCTAGTCCTTAAAGCGTTGACCACCAAGGAGAAATCTCCTTCTATCACCAAGTTCTTTATCCTTAGCTCTCGATAGAATCTCAACCCCAAAATCAGTGCTTGCATCTTTGTCGTGTTGTTCGTGCCAATTTGCCCACTATACTAGATTGCCAATCCCTTACAATGCATCCTGCCTTGGATATATACCTAGGTTGCCCCGGGAGGAACCATCAAAGTTCAATTTGAACCAACTAACTTTTGGAGGTTGCCAAGCCATCTTACTTCTTGCCAGTTGAGTTGTCGGACCTCCCTCACCGACCTGAGGGGGAATCTTGAGGCCATGCCAATTTTTCAACATTACTGTGTCCTAGGAGGTGAAAACCATTATATCACCCAAACTCTCAGCCAACCTTGCATTAATGATCTCCATTATGCAAGCTTCAATTTTGTTTAGAAGAGATTGACGGGGCATTTCCTTCTCCTATAAGATATGCTTATTCCTTTCTTTCCAAATTTCCCAAATCACCAATGAGGGACTGGTGATCCATAACCTTCCAAAGATTGTGTTTTTGTATAGATTTGGCCAGCTTATTAGTAGGTCTCACAAATTGTTTGACAAGGTTGTTTACCATTGAAGCTTCGCACACAACCAGCCCCAACAATGTTGCACAAACGGGCATTTCACAAATAGGTGCTCCCCGGATTCCTCCGCCTGCTTGCAAAGCACACACCTCGATGGGCCAGCATACCGCAAGTGTGCAAACCTATCAGCCATGAGCATCCTCCCTTGCACTGCTGCCCATGAGAAAAGCCTGACCTTTGGGAGACAAGCGAGTTTCCAACACAAGTTGGTTGGTAGTCGTGATTGAGCTGCCTCCACCCCCATTAAAACTTTGTAGCCAACTTTAACATTGTAAATCCCATTCAGGGAGGCATTCCACCATAAGACATCCCTTCCCAATTTGGGGCTGACACTCCGTTTGGCCAGTTCTGCTTCATAAACCTCAATTGACCTGGGATTCACTCCTAGCACTTGAATGCTTTTCTAGCGGTAATTGGGGTAGCCATCCTCCCAATAAATTGTTAGATAATCAGCCACTTTGCTTCCCCAAGCTTATTTTGTTAACAGTTTGACTTGCGCTAGATCCTCCCTATCTTCAAGTTTTGGGTGCCCTTCCCAGGAATCTTCCCAAAAAAGTGCACTCTGCCCATCCTTTATTTCCCACATCAGATGATTCAGAATCAAATGCCTGTAGTTTCTAATGAAATTCCATGTCCATGAACCTTTGGGGAGCGATCTGGATGTAAAAATGTTGCGCTCTTTTGCATCAAGATACTTTGCTTTTTCTATTTTGACCCATTTGAGATCCGATTTTGAGTGAATTGTCCAAAGAAGCTTTGCCCCAAGAGCTTGGTTTTGTAGAAGCATGTGCTTCAGACCAGCCCTGTCAGCCTCCTTTCTCTCACAGATTTGTTTCCATTTTATCAGAGGGAATTCATGCTTATTTGAATTACCTTGCTAGAAGAAGTTAATCATTTTCTGGTTGATAGATTTGTTCTCCCCACTTGACAAAGGTAGGCATGAAAGCATGTAAATGGGGATTACTGAGATGACTGACTTTAGCATTGTTAATCAGCCCGCCCATGATAGCCACTTGTTTTTCCATGAGGCCAGTTTTGCACTGACTTTTTCTATCACTGAATCCCACATCTTGTCGGGTTGTATGCCTTTGGCCAAGGGTAGACCCAAATACTTGTAGGGAAGTGATCCTTTGTGAAAGCCCAATATACACAAAATTTGAATTTCTCTACCTATTCCAATATTGAAAAAGAAAATTTCAGATTTGGCATGACTTACCTCTTGCCTCAAAGCCTTTGAGTAATGTTAAGATTCGTTTGAAACCATGAGCTTCTTTCATCGAGGATACACCAAAGAGCATGTTGTCATCTACGAATTGTTGGTGGATGACTTCTGAGATGCCTCTAGTGATCTGTAACCCTTCCAAGTGACCCTCCACCCTAGCCTTAGAGAAAGCCCTGCCAGAGCCTTGGCCATAATAATAAACAAAAAGGGGGAAAGGGGGTCCCCCTGCCTTAGCCCCCTAGAAACATTGAAGAAGCCTGCCAAGGAGTCATTTAGCAGTACTAAGAATCTCAGGCAAGCAATCTAAGCAAATAACTAGTTCAACCATGCCCTATCAAACCCAAAAGCCTCCAAGACTTTGGAAAGAAAGTGCCAATTAACCTTATCATAGGCCTTCTCAATATCCAGTTTCATCCGCATAACCTGTCTTTTCATTTTCTGAATAGTATGAATCACCTCCTGTGCAATAATGACCCCATCAAAGATGGATCTGCCAGGAACTAAGCCTATTTGTTCCTCCAAGATTATGCACGACAAAAATTTCTTGATTTTGTTTGCAATAGTCTTTTCCAATACTTTATAAATAGTATTGCACAAAGAAATAGGATGGAAATCATCAAAGGATTCGAGCTTGTCTTTTTTTGGGATGAGTGCAATAAAGGTGTTGTTAGCCTCTTTAAGTACTATGCCCGAACACTTGGCTTCTTCCAAGGCCTCCACAAGATTCGTCCCGATGATAGTCCAACATTTCTGGAAGAAACCAGCCAAGAACCCATTCGGACCTGACACCTTGTTCGGATGCAATTGGAAAAGCCCCTCCTTCACCTCTTTTTCACTGAATTTGGACTGCAGCATAACATTCTATGCCTCAATTATCGAATGTGGGATGCCCTAGAGAAGCTCACATGGTTCCTGAATGCGAGACCCACTTGGCTCATTAAGGAGGGATTGGAAATATTCAACCACTTCAGTGATAATTTCTTCTATCTTATCTGAAATACTGCCATCTGTCCCTTTGATGCAGGTGATTCTGTTGATTTCCTTCCTTGTTTTAGTGGAATTGTGAAAAAACCTAGTATTTTTATCCCCTCCCCGAAGCCAAACTTCTCTTGATTTCTGCTACTAGAATACCTCTTCCTTGGCCAACAAATCATTTAATTTATTTAATAGCTCTTTCTCCTAATAGAACCTCATGACATCCATTCCTTGGCTGATAACTTCTTCATTCAATTTCTGCAGGGCTTCTTTTGTCTCTCGTTTCTCTTTGAAGATATTCTTGAAACACTCCCTATTCCACTGTTTAAGGTGATGTTTAATTGATTTCAATTTTGCCACGAAGATGAACAACTTCAAACCAATTGGACCATGCTCCAACCACCATTGTTGGATTAATTCAAAGAAATGAGGATCTCTCAACCACATATTCTCAAACATAAAGAGGCACCTGACAGGTGGTTTTTCCCCAACAATGTCCAGCAAGCCTTGGAAGTTGTCTAAACCATTCCCCAGCAAGATGCGCCCTTCCAAATTAAAGGGAAAATAACACAAATCCCTTTTAAACAGGAACCTATCCAACCTTTCTACAATGTTTCTAAAGCCCACCCTTCGATTGGTCCAAGTGTAACTCCCATTGCTTGTGGCAATCTTGAATAGAGTGTTGTCTTCCACAAACCTTTCAAAATCAATTTGAGATTGAGATATGTGACCTGTGCCTCCCTTTTTATCTGACACCCTTAAGATGGCGTTGAAATCACCTCCAAAAATGATGAATTCAAAGGCCAAATCATTGCAAAACATACTTAACTCCCTCCACAACTCCTTTTTTTGGATGCAAGTAATGGGACGATAAACATTTATCATAATGAAATTTAGGTTTGAGGCCAAACTCTGTACCTTGCACGCCATCCACTATTTAGTTGCAGCAATTTCTTCAAACTAGACACTCTGGGGGTGCCAAAGGGTAAGAATTCCACCTGAAGCCCCATTCTCATTTACCCCAAAACCTTGCCAAGTTCTTAGTTTCTTAAGAAAGCCTTCTTTTTCACTTTCGCCTAATTTGGTCTCTTGGAGCAAAAAAATGTCAGCCTGGAGACTCTCCATCTGATGCCTAATTAGGCATCTTTTGTTAGGGGCATTCAAGCCCCTAACATTCCATGTTATAATCTTCATGGCTATTCGGGAAGGGGTTCACCCTTCCCTACTTTCAACATCTCGTTGATTTTCAGCTAGCCACAAGCCTCCCCATCCCACTTTAATTTTTCTTGACTGGGAATCTTGCCTCTTCTCTTTGCTTCGCCACAGTCTGGGGACAACTTACCACTCTTTTTGGTAGATGCCCAATCCCCCCATTGTCTTGGGATTTGAGGGTGCCATATCCAGTTGTTCCTACATAGCAGGGATTCGTGAGCAATTCACCTCCCACTGATTTGGCTCATCATCCTGGATCTCAACATCCCTGTTCTCCTCTAAGCCCACATTCCCCAGACTTAAGGAGCCTTCTTTTGTTGCTTTTTCTAACTTAGTGAGTTCGAAACCTACCTCCATTAACGAGTCCAGGTTGTCTTCCCTGATATTAGGCACCATTACTTCCAAAGCATCTAAGGT
The DNA here is from genome assembly GCA_007258455.2 of Sequoia sempervirens. Taxonomy (NCBI): domain Eukaryota; kingdom Viridiplantae; phylum Streptophyta; class Pinopsida; order Cupressales; family Cupressaceae; genus Sequoia; species Sequoia sempervirens. The sequence goes on along the minus strand of VDFB02347735.1, from coordinate 111,649 downwards.
TTTTTCCTTCTAGAACCTCCCTTAGCACTTAATCCTCCTGACCCACCTGTACGGTCTCCTTAGCTTTGGCCACATCTTTAACGACCTCTTTGACATTCCTATCAATGGTGCCTATGACCTTCGTCGGAAGCCCTTTTGGCGACCTCACTGGATCATCCTGCCAATTGTCATCCTATTCTGCCAAAATATCCTTTCCAGAACAACTTGGTACCAGGTCTTTCGCCACCTGCCCTTGTTAACATCCACTCCTTTCTTCAAAGATCGCCAACAAATGGTGTCCAGGAGCATGTTTTTTGTGAATGGTTCGAAGACCAGAGGTTGGATCAAATTACCCTAGTTTGTGAATAATTCAATTTCCCTCCAGAATGAGCATTGCAACTTTCTTTCTACACAGATTCTGATATAGGTGGTTGCCTTATCTGGTTGAACTCTTTCCTTCGTGCACACAAACTTCTCTAGGTGATTCCCAATCTATTCTAGAATACCTAGCTACCATAATTCCATGGGTAGATTTGGCAGGTTGTACCAATCCTGCAACCACTCCATCTGATGCTTCATCGGATCAAACCCGATTTCCCATTTGCGAATATAGAAACTGAAACCCTCCACTAACCAAATGCCATTCAAGATCTGATCTTTAATATCGCCATTTGGGCATATTACCACAAAGAAACCATTTTCCAATGCTTTGAATTTCATTTTTGCACCCCACTGACCTTGCCACCAGTAGATGAGACTATCCCAATTCAGACTTCTCCCGTACCACCTTAAAATCAAACCCCGTTGCTCTAGGAATGAAATCGAAGGCCAAAGCAATTTTGATCTGATCACCAAAGTTGTCCTATTGCCCCGCTTGGATTGAGCAAGGCCATCCCTACCCCTTGGGCTATATCCCGTAGATATGTCTCCCATGTAAGACTCGCCTCTAGCCCTAGCAATGCCCTTAGATTTGGGAGATCCATTCTATTTCCTTTCCCTAGGGAGATTATCCCTTCTGCGTCTCTGGTTTGACCATTTGTTAAAAATCCAGAACTGACCATTCTACCTCTACTCACCGCGATTCCTCCATCCATTCTTATTCGAATTTGAAATTTGGCGCCAAGGCTCTTTCGTTGCTTTCACTTGCACCTGTTCCCCTGGAATAGCTTGCTCAACCTCCTTTTGCCACTCGCTAGCTCCTTCCATGGACTTCACCTTCGAAACCTTTCTTTGATTGTCATGGCCAACAACCTTGATCTGGTTCACCGCGTCAATTTGGGCTCTTGCAAAAAATTTCTCATCTTCGCTCACCATGGGTATACATATTATTTTATAATATTCTTGTTATTCATATTAATTTTATTATTTTTAAAAAAATTAATTTTATTTATCTTAATCTTATGTTAAATAATATGATACAAATAAACACCTCAATAAAGATATATTTCGACATTATTTATATAGATTATTTAAGAAGATAGATAAACTAGTTATATACACACATACACATACACATATACATATATTAAAAATGGCCAAAATGACCTTGATAGCATCCACACAAAAATTTGGATTGAGGAAACCAAGCACAACTACCTTGCCCCGGTACTTCTTACTGATCATTACAACATCGATGGAAAAAAACATATCTAAGAGAGTTTCATTGTGGGATGAACCACCTTCAGTTTGTTCTCCCCTAAAATTTCTCTAATACTAGTCGCCTCCTCCGCAGTCTCAATGTGAAATACAAGCCGAAGTTGAACTATGTGCTCTTCTTACATGCAAGGGTAGACCCAACTCGAGACGAGGATTCTATCAGTCATTTTTGCTTATCTTGGCGCACTGTTACCATATCTTTTATAGGCCTTTACAAATTCTCAAAGACACGTATTATTTGCTATCATTTATAGGGGTTTATCTATACCTACGATCTTCTCTAGACCCACCAAGTCCAAGTCCTCACATTCTCTAAGAAAATCAAACTCCAATCCTAAGGGTAAGGTCCCATGGAGGGGGCTTCCTTAAAAGTCTCAATAGATGTTGCTGAGATTTTTTAGAAATATTTTAAAGTCATTGGTCTCATGGATTTAATAGTATAGTTTTGCTTAAAAGTTTAAGCTCTGAAATTTAGGGAAGTTGTTCTCATGAATTTAGTAGGGGAGAGGATCCGATAGTTGAGCACCCTAACTTTGTGCTTCTCAAAATCCTGTGTGGAAATTTCAAAAAATTCCCAATTTTTTAAAGCAACTTGCTTGACAATGCCCCTCCTTATAACTAAGGTTTCAGGGCCACATCATCAAATATGATACCACGTCAGCATGTTTTTTGTCAAGGTGTCCCAAAAGGTCCAAAAAAAAGTGAGAGTGATACTTGTGTGTGTGAAATGTGGGAAAGTTAGTAAATCAACACAAACACCAATGAGACGTATTATATTAGAGATTTAATCAATAAAATTGAATCAAATTGAAATAAGATTAAATTCCTAAAAATGTTCCATTGTCCTCTATTCTTAAGGATTTATTAAACCATTTGGCTCTCATATTTTGTATGTGCACTATGGTTGTTAAAATGACCACTTAAGAAACAAGATGTTTTTCGAAAATGTAAGAAACCTAAATTCCTACATGCACCTATATGATAAAAGCCATGATACTATGATAATGGTGATATTTGACAAATGGATAATGATGTTAGATTTATACAATGCTAATTATGTGATAGGAAGCTAAAATGATTCTGCATATGCTCAAATAACCATTGATATGATGATCTAAAATGCAACTATAAAGCAAGACATGAAATAAAATGCAAAACATGATTCTAAGTTAACATGATGCTACAATGAAAACTTGTTAAAATGCTAAACAATGCTAACTATAAACTCCAAATTCTCCAATGCTCCAAAGCTATTCTTGCATAATAACTCTACTCAAATATGAGATGCCAAATACTATAGCAAAGGGTTGTATTTATAGGATTTTTCAAGCATCTTGTGATGTGGTGGCGATCGATAGTCCAGATTTCGTCATGTGAGATGGACGGTTGAGATGGAAGAATCTTGGAGAATGTCCCCTTGATCAAGGGCAACATGCCAAATGGATGGGGGAATCAAGTGTGTGAGAAAAAGACCATGTGTTTGAAAGTTTGTTGAAGATAATTCTAATTTAAAAATTAGAATTATTTAATTTCATGTGACCTTGGTGAGGTGGCATGAAAAGTTGTAGACATGTGCTTGAATTCCAAATTTGGAATTAGTGAAAATTAATTAAATGTATTTGAATTCCAAATGTGGGATTAGTGAAAATTAATTAAATAAAACAAACTATAGAAATTTGTTTATTTAATTGAAAATTAGAGGAATGTGATTTTAGATTTGGAGAATTAGAAAATATGAACTATATAAATAAATTGAGAATTTATTTATAAGTAGATGAAATATTAATTAAATAACTAGTATTTAATTAATTAAATTTCTTGACCGTTTTTAGGTGTATACATTTTTCCCCTCTTTGAAGTAATGTGTTTACATGTTGCTTCAAAGAAAAATTTGCCGCTGATGTCGACAAAAATAATAATTTGATGCCCCAGGCGCTAATTTCAAGTGATGACGAATATATGCCCGCTCGGGAGATAAATCGATGAATTTTTGAATTTTTTGGATTTTTTGAAAATTTTGATGATTTGATGATGATCTCAAAATTTTATGCTTTAGAAATGATTTATCTCCCGAAAAATAATGTATAAGCCACTAGGTGACGAAATAATCAATTAAGCCCCTTTGAAAAATAAAATAAAACAACCCCATAAAAAGCCCACTTAATTAACCTTAAAAAGGTTAAAAAGGTGATTTCAAACTTCATTTGTGCATTTGCAATTTGGAGAACTTGAAAGTGATTGACCAATCTAGCACTTTGGAGCAAAATAGTGATCCCTTACCACACACACCGATTCGAGCATGTGCGACAGCAGAACCGCCCAGCTGCGTACGGACCTCTGGTATGTACCCTGAAAACCCCCCTCGTAATTTGTGCAAGTTATTTTCCTCTCTCTTTTTCTTGTTTGAATTTGGATTTTTCTGTTTTGGTGCATAGGGATACTGCAATAGCCAATAGAACAACTGTTCTAGCACATAGACCACTTTAGTGCATAGGAAACCCGAAGTAGTGCATAGGATAAATGAATTAGCGCATAGGTTCTTGTAGCGCATAGGTGTGTCGAAGTAGCGCATTCACTAACTATTGTGGCACATTCGTGAAATGTTCTGGCGCATAGAGTAGTTTGGCGCATAGAACCTTTGTTCTAGCGCATTGATGAATTTCTCCAGCGCATAGAGTTTTTCAGCGCATTGGAGCACTGTTTTAGTGCATTGGGGAAATTTTGACCAGATTGATGATTTTGTTGATTAGACTCCTTGATTTCTATGATGTTTGATCATGTCAGCCTTTTTTTTTATGATGTTGATAGATTAGATTGTTCATTGATCTCATGATAGGTGAGATTCAATGATAGGATGATGATCAATTGACCTCATGATAGGGGAGGATCAATGATAGGATGATGATTTTTTGACCTCATGATAGGCGAGGATCAATGATAGTTTGATTGATTGATGGACCTCATGATAGACGAGGTGCATTGATCGATTGATAAACCTCATGATAGGCGAGGTTGAATTGATTAATGAACCTCATGATAGGTGAGGTTGAATTGATTGATTGATGAACCTCATGATAGGCGAGGTTGGATTGATTGATGCTCACAAGATTCGATCAAAGTCTTACTAGAGTTGATTAGATTGATAGATTGATTAATTTTGATTGATTGATAGTTTGTTTGATTGATGGACCTCATGATAGGTGAGGTGCATTGATTGATTGATAAACCTCATGATAGGCGAGGTTGAATTGATTGATGAACCTCATGATAGGAGAGGTTGAATTGATTGATTGATGAACCTCATGATAGGCGAGGTTGGATTGATTGATGCTCACAAGATTCGATCAAAGTCTCACTAGAGCTTATTAGATTGATAGACTGATTGATTTTGATTGATTGATAGTTCAATTGATGTCGATTGATTGATTGATAGTTTGATTGATGTCGATTGATTGATTGACTGATTTGCAATTTTGTTATGATAGGATTCGTTGACTAGTTTATAGATTAGAGAGCGCTTTCCCAAGACATGGGATTTGATTCCACAACTGACGCTTCCTGATGTAGCCGTGATTGCACAATGTGGTTTGTCATCCCTGATCGATATGCCCTAAATTAGGATCAACAGGGGTTTGTTGACAACTTTAGCAAAGAGGTGGCACAACGAGCATAACACCTTTCATTTTCCCATTGGTGAGATCACAGTGAATCTCGAGGACGTATATCGGATTCTACGGATTCCTATTGTTGGGGTGTTGGTTTTATATGATTCTCAGGAGCAGGGCGGGACCGAGGCACTACATAGAGTTTTCGAGGATGAGCACATATGTGGTTACAAGATTTCGTGGAGGGATATGGTCGATGCTTACGCGACATTTCCTTTTGTTCTTGCTAGATTTATTAGAGGGTTCCTTTGTCTTGATCACAAGTCAAAGGGACTTTCAATTGGATGGGGGAAAATTTTGGAGAGCATGATTGCTCAGGGCACTAGATATGTCTGGGGTTGTTGTATGCTTGTGCATCTTTACCATGATCTACACCAAGTGGTCTACCTTTGAGGGGCCAATTTATCAAGAGGGGTCACATTGCTTCAGGTTTGGACCTAGGAGCATATAGCAGTTGCACAGCCAGTTGGAGATAGACAGTGTGCCACCTTGAGGCCATATGTACACCTTTATGTCAGTCGAATTGCTCAACCTATGCTAGGAAAACTAGAGTATTAGAAGAGGGAACTAAATGATCTTGAGTCTGTGGTATGGCGGCCCTATGTTGATTATGAGCAGTGGCCCGAGGATGAAGTTGATATGTCATTTTTGTGTCAATCAATGTATTTGATTGGGCGAACCCATTTTATGATTGAGATTTTTTTGCTGCTGAGAGTACTGAGATAGTATGGTAGGCTTCAGGGTATGCCCCAGGGCGTGGCACACTATGCATAGTGATGGGTGGATGCTACAGATTAGGGACCAGTTTTGTCCTATGATGTAGTAGTCCAAAATTTTTAGGGTTTGCAGGCTGTGATTTGGGAGGTGCATCCGGAGATCACCAATGCGCCAATATCAGATGAGTATGCACATTATATGTTCTTGCATCCATTCCCGCAGATTACCATCTTGGACGATCCAACATCATTGTTAGAGGAGGAGGGGAGGGTAGTAGGTCATGGGTGGAGGTAGAGGAGAGAGGAGGAGGAGGAGGAGAGCAGTGATGAGGGGGATGGAGATGGACATGATAGTGATGGAGGTGATGATGGAGGTGATGGGGGTGGAGGAGGGCCCAATCCCGATGTCAGAGAGATGAGAGTGCCTCGCAAAAGGCAACGTGTAGAGATTCGGCTACCCTTGCTGCAACAACAAACACATATAGTTGCTTTACAAGTGCAGGTTCAGATGTTGCAGGGTCAGCTAGAGCAGGTACAGGCTTTGCTCACACAGGCATAGGGACAGATCCAGACATTGACTATAGAGAGGGATACTACTAGACAACAGGTTCAGTAGGTACAGGCTCAACTTGCCTAGGTATAGGTTCAGGGATAGGCACATGGACAAAAGCAGGGGTAGATTGTGATACTTACTACCAAGAGGGATGCTTTGCAACAACGGGTGGATTAGGCTAAGGGTACCATTGAGAGATTACAATAGGTTGCAGTGGCTACCAATGCTTCAAAGTATTTTAGGGAGATACGTCATACTTCACAGGAGGTAGAGTTTTACAGGGTTTGATATCATGATGCAGTTCCTCCTGAGCGGCGGGAGAGTTTTGCACAGTCCCTATCAGGAAGACCCCAGTCTCAGACCATTAGCATGTGTGTTACACAACTGCTTCCAAGAGATCAGATAGATCCTGGTGCAGGGCCGTCAGGTGGAGGAGTTACTGGTCCTTTGATGCCAACACCGTCTAGGGGGAGCACGACATAGCTCCAATTTTTGATTTTCTGATGTACTTTGGACATGTATACACTGATGTTTTTGAGACATTGATGATGTACCTCTTGATTTCAGACATTATGATACACTGCCATTTTTTATATTGATGTATCTCTTTATACCTTCAGATATCCTTGTACATTGACATCATAATTTTGAGGTTATATGATATGCAGTGATGATTATGATCTATGTGTCTATATGATGTTTATATGTGATGATGATCATGATGATAATGATGGATGCATTTGATTTCTATTTTATGATGCTATGTGATGTTCTATGAATGTAAATGATGATGAAACTGATGTGTTATGATTCTAGGATGCTTTATGAATGATGTCGATATGTTGTATGTGATGGATCCTATTATGCCAATGAAATGTGATGTATTTTATGTTTTTGTTCTTTTCTAATGCAAATAAATGATGCAATGAATGGATGAATGTATGATCATATGATGGTGCCTAGTTCTATGTGTTTATGATGTTTATATGATGATGATCATGATGATTATGCAATGATGATGCTTATGTGATGATTTATGTGATGTATGTAATGATGATATGATAATGCACGGTTGATGATTTGATATGCTTTATGGATGATGGACTTGATTATGCAAATGATGTATGATGTTCCATGTGATGATTATGTTGATCCAGCTAGTTCTCTGTCAATCTTGGATTTGAGCAATAACAAATTTATCTTCACTATTGGTTTTAGATGTTCATAACAATGGCATTATTTCTTTACCAGTCATGTTCTTCAACAACTTTTTCTTCTTGGAAATTTTACTTTGCTGGATATGTCTTTCAATCTTATTAATTGAATCCAAGATCTATTTTATTAAAGGAATAAATGATTTCAATGATTCATCAAGTTCAATTATGCCCCTATTAAAATAGAGATTTTTTTCTTCTTACTTTGTTGGATATGTCTTTCAATATTCTTATGTGAATCCAAGATTCATTTTATTAAAGGAATAAATGATTTCAGTGATGCATCAAGTTCAATTATAGATGCATCAAGTTCAATTATGCCCCTGTTAAAATAGAGATGTTTTTGTGCTTACTCTGTTGGATATGTCTTTCAATCTTCTTAATGGACCAATTTCTTAATCCATTAATAATGAATGAGATGATTTTGATCATGCACATGATTATGTGATGCAAATGATTATGCTTAACTGAGTTCGCAAGACTTCAAAACCTCTAGGGCCTTAAGCTTAAACGAGTAAATCTATCCAACTTCCAAGAGTGGCGAGAAGGCTGCAGTACATTGATTATTTGTTAAGTTAAGCTTCACAAAACCTGACGTGTTTCCCAACTCTCTTGGAAATCTAAAGAGACTCACTCATTTAAGCTTAGTGGACCACTTTCTTAATGCAACTATATGACATGATTTTTATAATGGAAATGAGATGCAATGCATGTCTTTTTGTGTTTTCTGATGCAAATATTATGATGTGATGCATGGATGGATGAGTGATGTGATATGGTATATGATATGAGAATGTTTTTCTAATGTATGCAAATGATGATGCAACTGATGCGAAACTATATGAAAATGATATGTTTTTGGTTAATGTCAAATGTACTCAATCCATTAATGTGAGAGATAACAACATTGTGAAATTTGTTGTAGCTTTGGAAATCCCATAGATATAGATGTAGACTAACATGGATGCAATCTAACTTAATCATGCAGATCTAATATGCAAATGTTGTCATTGTAACAACCGATTTGTCGTGCCTTTTTATCATCATTGAGCCTTCAAAATGTTGAAAGTGAGTACAAGCATCGATGGCATATTTTAGACCATGATGACCTGAGTACTACTTCCATGATTTTTGATATTACAAGTTAACACAAGCATCTAGGTATAATTAAACCGAGATGACCTGAGCATTGCCCGTGTAAATAGACAAGAGTTAACCATTTTCCTATGCAAATTCATAATGTCATTAGTGATACTTTGTAGAGCATGTCCCACGACAATTTGTACAGTAGTAGTGATCAACTCACATACAACAGACAAAGAAAAATCATACTCCTTCCTAGATCCTCTAGTTCAATACATCATCGAGGTGCTCCAAAGATATGATGACAAAAATCAAAATTCAAAAGTTGAACAGTCATGCCACAATGATAGAGCCATGATTTCGAAGGAACATCATCCATTTGAGGTTTGTCTTGATTTGATTGATTTAGTTGTTTGATGTTTGATATGGATGGTTGATGTGTTCATGGTTGTTGTTGATGTTCAGTATTGTGTTGGACTATGATCTTTGTGTTTGTTGTGTTTGTACTAATATTGTTTGTCTGTTGGTTTAAGCTCAAAGTTTGTTGTCCCCAGTGAGTTCAAGATTTTCCCCCCAGTCTAGGGTGAGACAAGACCGCGATGCTAGTGTATGTACATGGAGGTTTCCGATGATAGGTAGATTGATGGCGAAAGAAAATGGTGAAAGCGAATGGTCAGCATGCTCAAATAGATGGAAAAGCTAACCTATCACAAATGGCGTCTGTTGCCAGGTTTTCACTACTTGTTTTTATTGCACTTTTTTAGATTTTATGATTTTTTTGACTTTTTTTAATTTTTGAATTTATTTTGTATTTTTCTGTTTTTTTGCTTCTTTTTTTTCAAATTTTTGGATTTCGCTCGATATTTAAGATGGGATGAAATGATATTACTGATTGAAGGAACAAGATGCCCCACAATAGAGATAATGCAACCATGGATAAATGATAGATAAAAATGAAAGATTCACTGCAAAACATGTCACACAAGCAACATATCTCTTGTCGAAAGATGGTAATGGTTGATTGATTAAGATGCCAGAAATGATTGATTCCATAAGGCATGATGATGATAAGATTGATGATTTTTGATGATTGATTGACAAGAGATATGAGGATTGGATAATTTTTTACAACTAGGCTCAAATATGATTTGCATGATAAAATTCAAGGTTGCAAATGGACATGATGACATGGATTTTGATAAGCTAGGAGATATGGAATGGAAGAAAGCAAGGATAAAAATAATGAATGGGATGATCAAGATCAACTAGATAAGATACGAACACAAGGCCCAAGTATTTTTCCCCCTATTCCTCATCAAGACCAAGGATGAGAAGAAAGGATGTATCTAGTAAGAATGATGGAATATGGATAAGACAAAAGATATGGTACGGAATATATGGATAAAGCATATAGGATAAGATATATGATGTTCAAGAAGATCCTTAACTTTGTCAAGATCTCAAAGGTAGAAATGTGGAAGACAATATATGCATGATAGGAAGATGGAAGGACTTAAGCATCAAGTTTCACGACCCAATATCCCTTTAATAAACCATGGAAAATGGGAATTAGACTCATAAATGTTGGCCTATTAAAGGTATGATGGAAGAAGTTATGAACTTATGTAAAGGTTTGGATTAAAGGAGGATAATGGGGGATGCATGTTGGATAATGGATGGGAGATTGGAAATATTGTTGTTGGATAGATGGAAGGGATGGCAAGATCAACATTGGCACACACCTTGAAGGGTGGTGGAGTGATGGAAAAAAAAATGGATTTGGAAGGTGATAGGTTTTTAGATGGAAGATTGGAGGAAGCTTTTGGATTAGCATATTTGGATGCCAAATTGGATTTTATTGCTTCTATGAGACTTCCACATGATTTTTGATTTTGATATTTGCTTTGTGGGCCTTTCTGGCCTTTGAGATTTTTCTCTTGGATTTATGGACCTTTATGGTCTTGGGAATTTTTTCTTTTTGCTTTGATGGGCCTTTGTGGCCTTTTGAAATTTCCTTTTGATTTATGGACCTTTGTGGTCTTGGAAATTTTTCTCTTTGCTTTGATGGGCCTTTGTGGGCTTTTTGATTTTTCCTTTGATTTTGGATCAAATTTTCTTTTATTTTTGCATGCCTCTTCGAGGAGACATGTTGATCCTTTGACACATGTGGATTTTGATATGGAAGCTTTTGACATTTTGCACCCAAATTGCTTCCAAGAGCAATGGGAGGGGTGGATTGAGATGAATGGTATGGAGGTATTATGGATGAGTGAGTGTAGGTAGAATTTTGAAAGGGCATCAAGGATGTGTGCCTTTATTGTTCTTGAGGAATAGGATATGGACCTAGGATAGAGGGAAGGTTTGATGGATTAGGATAAGGACCTAGGATAGATGGAAGGTTCGATCGACTAGGATGAGGACCTAGAATAGATGGAAGGTTTGATGGACTAGGACATTTAGGTTTATAACCAAGGCTGTGGTAATATGGATTTTCTTGAACAAGAAGGGGTTCTAGGATACCTTGTTCATGAAGGCCTAATCCTTTTCCTTTGTAGTTCATACTTTGACACATTTGTTTACCAATGGCATATGTATTGTTTGTGAAACAAGATGCAAGTCCATTTTGGGGAGGATATGATATGGATGAAAGGATAGGTGTTGGAAGTAAACTGGAGCGGATGAAGGTGGAGGATCCCAACTTGTAGGTGTGCGGTTCATGAATAGCTTGAATAGGTGTGATAGGATTTTGACATGGGGATGATGGGGTACTTTGATCTTGACTTGGAAGAGGATCGTGAGGTGCAGAAGATGGAGCAACTTGCTCTTTATTAGGTATGGAATCATCATGTAGTGGTGTGAAAGGAATATCTTTATCTTGAGAAGGATGAACATCCTCATGGGATGAAGGGATATCCTCATATGGAAGCATATCTTGATCTAGATGAGGAAGGGAATCACGAGATTTTGTGGAAAACATATCTTGATCATCAAATGGTAGGACATCATTAGATGGGATGGAAGAACTATCATGCTCCTAGGATGCAATGGAATCGTGAGATGGTATGGATTCATTAGATGGGGTGGAAGGAGGACTTGGAAGGATACTTTTCTCTTGAAATGGAAAAGAATCATCGTGGGTGAAAAGTGAAAGGAGGGGATCACCATAGAATTCTTGAGAGATTCGGTCTTGGTCAAAAATTGGAAGAACTTGTGGAATTTTGGTATCATTGGATGAAGTGGAAAGAATGTTTTGATCTTGAGGTGTAGAGGAGTTTATGACAACATGGTTTAGACTGAGAGATTGACATGAATCATTGGATATAGAAGATATGATAGAATAAGGTGGTTGGATGGCATTGTTAACTTGAGTGAAAGAATCCTAAGATTTATTTTGACTTATGGGAGATGAAGATAGATGTATGACATGGTAAGATTGTTCAATATCATTTGTATTTGAGGACTGAGATTTGGGCTTCTGATTTAATTTTTTCAAAAATTCAAAGATATTGAACTTGGATGATGTAGTTGTTGGTGGAGGTGTCATGTCTAGATTTCTATCAGAGGAATACAAACAAATGTCTGGAAACAAATATCTCTCTATGGTTGTTTCCCTTTGCATATCCCAGATTTGTTGTTGAAGGTTTTTCATTTGATGAGCTAAATCATTCAATTGATCCTCATCTATTTTAGCCATGATGGTTTGAGTTTCAATTTCTTGTTCTTTGAGTTTATGCTTTTTGGGGTCTTGTTGAAATGGGCATACAAGTGTTATAGTTTTCACTAAACTTTTGATCTTTGTTTGGAGGAGTGCCAAGGATAAAAACCAAGTCAAATAGAATGAACAAATTATATTGATGAGACTAAGTTTGATTTGATTATACAGTTTTGTTTCGTGATGAAAGGATGAAAAATCTTGATGATGAAACTTAGCTTAACAATCAAAGGTGTGATAAGTTTGATGATTTAGGCACTTTGAGATGTTTAGATCTTGGTTTAGTTTGGAGAATTCCACTTGCAGAGGTCAATTTTAACAAATTTAGACTTTGTTGTACCTAAGGAATGTTTTTGGATTGGAAAAAGATTTTGACTTCTGGTTCAAACTGTGAAATAGGGGATAAACTTAACTCTCGGGTTTTGAATTTAATGGATGTGCTAAAACATAGCCTAGATGCACTAAAATATTTAATGGAAGACAACTTGGATGCACTACAATAGAGGATGGATGCGCCAAAAGATTGTACAGATGCGCTATAAGATTTCCTGGATGTGTTGGAATAGAGGGTTGATGCGCTAAAATATGCAGTTTATGTCCTATAACAGAGGGTCTATGTGCTAAAGTATGACTTAGATGCACTGGAAAAAGTAGTGGATGCACCAGAACAATATATGGATGTGTTGGAACAGATGTCAGATGCACTAAAATATGGCAGCAATACGCGATAACAACAAATGAATGCGCTAACCTGGAAGAATTTGGTGTTTTTGCGACTCTATTTGGTTGTTTGGATTTGAATTTTGAGAATCTGAGTGTTTTCGAGGATATAATATTTTGACCAATGAATTTTGTTTGGTTCCTAGCTTGTGAATGATGGAAATTGAGTACTCAAATGGATGATTCTTGAAACAAGGTTTTCACTTCTAGTGTGATGTTTTGTTTGAAATTTGTTTGAAAAAACATTGGTAAAACACATCAAGCATGTACAACCTAAGGTTGTGTAGGAAAATATTCACTGGATTCCCACTTGGATTTTACTTCAGTTGCGCCTACTTTTAGCGGATGATTAGATGCTTGACCCCACTAGCTCCCCTCCACGACACTCACTTCTCAGGCCAACCAAGCATCAATACCCATGAAACTCCCATGGCATACTTTTCATCTCTACTAAAAGCCGTAAAAATGTGGGATGGCTTCAGAATGACCACTCCTGCACCAGTAAATAGATTAAGGATTTTGGCCTTGCTATAACAAAGGGTTCTAGTATAGGCATTCCATTTGTGGGAGATCATCCATACGAAAAGAGACCATTGTTTCCCTTCTTGTCGAAACAATCCTCGTGATACTTGAAATTTCCTTAAGTACCCACATTTATATCTCGGTTGGAAGTCGCTTGGCTTTAGCATGTTTCCAGTTGGGTCGTTCCCTTGGGTGATTAATTTTTCCCACAAGGTAGGCCCTCTATGGATAAAACAAAATAAAAGTGAATGGGTCTAGATTTTTAGTCACCCAGTTAAGGGGAGAGAATATGCCTACCATTCATCAAGCACATAAAACAAAGGGTTCAATTAACCTTTTAATTAAGCTAGATTCCTATCTTAATCAAAAGAAAGCAATAATATTTCTAGCCCTACAAACACCATTAGCAGTTTCAACAAATGTCTTTGACAAACGTATTTAGCACAATGGATATCAAATGTTTTTTCTTTCACTTGAATGATTCATGTTCCTCTTAAAACCTACAATAAATGCTCAAAATGTTAGATGAGATCAATAAATAAGAAGACATAAGGGTTAGATGAATGATTAAGCATAAAAACCCTAAAACTTAGACCAAGTTACAATGTGATTTGACTTTAGGTGTAAAATTGAAAATTTTAACTCTACAAAAATTGAGAAACACCTACACCATTGCATAACTTATGAAATTCTACCCCATTTCAAAAAAAAAAAGCTCTGAAAAAGACCTTTGTATGACCAAGATATGGCCATTTGAAGATTGACTATAAAAGCGCTAAAACAATCATCCTATGCACTAAAAGATTATTTGTATGCGCTAAAAAAAGTATCCAATGTATGCACTAGAAGATCATTCGAATGTGCTAAAAGAAGTGTCAGATGTGCCAAAAGAAGGCTTTGATGTGCTATAAAACTCCCTGTATACGCCGAAACAGATGTTGGATGTGCTGAAAGATCCTATGGATGGGCCGTAATAGTGATTAGATGCGCTGAAAGATCCTTTGGATGCACCATAATAGTGATTGGATGCGTTAAAAGACTTTTCAGATGTGCCGAAAGAACTCACGGTCGTGCTAAAAGAAATTCACGTCTAAAATCTGCAAAACAACTTTCCAGAAACATTAATAAAAAGGGGTTGGGCCCCATGGTGGGCGCTATTTTATGTGTGTGTGAAATGTGGGAAAGTTAGTAAATCAACACAAACACCAATGAGACATATTATATTAGAGATTTAATCAATAAAATTGAATCAAATTGAAATAAGATTAAATTCCTAAAAATGTTCCATTGTCCTCTATTCTTAAGGATTTATTAAACCATTTGGCTCTCATATTTTGTATGTGCACTATGGTTGTTAAAATGACCACTTAAGAAATGAGATGTTTGAAAATGTAAGAAATCTAAATTCCTACATGCAACTATATGATAAAAGCCATGATACTATGATAATGGTGATATTTTGACAAATGGATAATGATGTTAGATTTATACAATGCTAATGCTATGATAGGAAGCTAAAATGATTTTGCATATGATCAAATAACCATTGATATGATGATCTAAAATACAACTATAAAGCAAGACATGAAATAAAATGCAAAACATGATTCTAAGTTAACATGATGCTACAATGCAAACTTGTTAAAATGCTAAACAATGCTAACTATAAACTCCAAATTCTCCAATGCTCCAAAGCTATTCCTGCATAATAACTCTACTCAAATATGGGATGCCAAATACTATAGCAAAGGGTTGTATTTATAGGATTTTTCAAGCAACTTGTGATGTGGCAGCAATCGACGGTCCAAATTTCGTCATGTGAGATGGATGGTTGAGATGGAAGAATCTTGGAGAATGTCCCCTTGACCAAGGGCAACATGCCAAATGGATGGGAGATCAAGTGTGTGAGAAAAATACCATGTGTTTGAAAGTTTGTTGAAGATAATTCTAATTTAAAAATTAGAATTATTTAATTTCATGTGACCTTGGTGAGGTGGCATGAAAAGTTGTAGACATGTGCTTGAATTCCAAATTTGGGATTAGTGAAAATTAATTAAATAAAACAAACTATAGAATTTTTTTTATTTAATTAAATTAGAGGAATGTGATTTTAGATTTGGAGAATTAGGAAATATGAACTATATAAATAAATTGAGAATTTATTTATAAGTAGATGAAATATTAATTAAATAACTAGTATTTAATTAATTAAATGTCTTGACCATTTTTAGGTGTATACAATACTTGTGCACTAAATCATGTTTTATTGGTGCGCTGATGTTGCATCACATGATTTGTTGCTTTTTAGATCTAAGGAATACATATTATTCAATTATTGGTAGTTATCATCAACACTAACAACTTTAAAGTCAAAACTATTGGTTCAATATTGTTAAAAATATTGGGCTTTAAATCAACAAATGTTATAACAACTATTGAAACATGCTCAACTACTGGTTCCTTTCCCCTATTGCAATTTTGCTTAAAAGTTTAAGCTCTTCTTTTGTCTATGCGGTGTTGATAAAATGAAAAATGTGGTGAGTAAAAAATTAATACATCATTTTCCCTCTCTTTTCTTTTGTTTTCTTTTTCTTTTTTCTTGTGGGAATCTAAATTTCCAAATGTGTGACAAGTGGTAGAAAAAACTCCTAAGCTAGTGGGGCAATTTCTAGCCCCACCCCAATTTCAACAGCTGAAATCTTCAGTCCTAAAAGGTAGGGGCTGCTATTTTTTAAGAAAAGATTCCAATTAATCTTGCAACATAATTTTTTTTTCCCTCATGAGACTTCTTGCTCCATGAAAATAGTTACCCAAGCCCCCCCATGGGACCATACTGTAAGAGTGTGGTCTCATGGGCAGGCTTCAAGATCTATTTTCATGGAAAAGGGGGTCTCATGAAGCAAAAAAAAAATGCTAGAGGATTAATTGAAATCTTTTCTTGAAAAATAGCAGCCCCTACCTTTTATGACTACAAGTTTGAGTGGGTGAAATTGAGGTGGGGCTAGAAATTGCCCCTACAACTTAGAATTTTTTTTTGGAACTTGTTTATCATCTAAAATTTTAAATTCCTATTAAAAAATAAAAATGTGAGAATTTTTATTTATTTATTAATTTTTATCAAAGCACTGCAGTTCATTCCTTAAATTTTGGAGCTTAAACTTTTAAGTTGAATCGCACTATTAAAATCATGAGACCATCTTTAAAATATTCCTTAAAAATCTTAGCAACACCCACTGAATTTTTTTAGAAAGCCTCCCTCCATGGGACCTCACCCTAAGCCACCTTGTGATTTGATAAGAGATATGCTACATATTAGATTCTTTGAAGATATGGTAGATTGAATAGTCATCAATAATATCCAAATTCGAAAGGGCTCGATCTACCCAATTAAACATTTTCTAGCTTACTACCTTTTTTGTTAATATGGCTTTAACAACAATTTGGGAGTCACTTTTAGTATCAATCGGTTGAGTTATTTACCACACAAATCTTCATACTTTAATAGACTATTGCAAACTTTGTTTTGTTGTTTGTTCTATCTGAGAGTTTGATCAATCAACCCATAAGAAAAAAATATTTTTATCCTTGATTATTCATCTAGCTCTAGAGGCCCCAAGATTTGCTCATGCGACCCCATCAAAATTTAACTTCAATCTTTCATTTCGAGGGTGTCATCCACTTAACTATATTTTGTTTCACCTTTATATCCAAAGAACCATCAAAATTGTAAATAAAGGTAGGGGTTTTCAACAATGACAATAACTTCACCATTCTGTTGTCCTAGGCAATGCGTGACATTTCTTAGGTTTCCTTAATCTTATGTTTTGGTGTTTGCAAATACATATTTCAATCTTTTTGGTAATTATTTTTATTAGGGAAGCTTGATCTTTAAAGATTATGTTATTTCTTTCCTTCTAGAGTTGTACCATGTGACCATTGTTGGGCCAACATCCCAAAGCCCATACCACACTGAGCCCTTAAAAAGATGTGCCCAACTATGGAATAGATAGAGGATGCTAAATGGGAAGACACAACACTATCCCAATTTCTAAATGAGCCAAATCCAACATTCCATAGTGAGCAGTGAAAATTATATGATTGGCATTTTCTTCCACTTGAAGATATAAAGGACAATGGGAGAGGCCAACAAAACCAATAGAATGTTTTCACTCTCCCATCAAAATCTTATTATGCATGGCAGCTTGTGCAAAGGCATGATCCTTGGGGGGAACATTCACCCCCTAGCATAGGTTCTTTGGCCATTCTCTAAGGGAAACCATTTTGGTTTGTATTTTATAACCAACCTTCGTCGAGTGTCTTTTGGATTTGGCTCCACTCCATATAATCTCATAAAATTTGTGGGTATGTAATATCATCCATTTCTAGAGCTCCTCCATCAGAATTATTTTTTCTTTAGGCCAAATGGGGGAAGAGTCAAGGTTCTTTCATTCCCAATGTTCTCCATATTCTCTAAGTTTTGTCTATAGATAATCAATAACTTTATATCCATATTTATCCTCCATTATCTCCCGACAATCCTCAAGGCCTCTGATTGTTGACACTTGGGAATATGCCCATTCCACGAATCAAACCAAAATAGAGCATCACGACCATTGTTGAATTTCCAAGAAACATGGCTTGTAATGATATTTTTAGACTTCATCATGAAGTTCCAGACATGAGATCCATTAGGAGGGTTTTCCAATGTGAGAATTCTCTTTAAACCATATGTGTCTAGATACTTGTTTTATATAATTTTGCACCAAAGGGCCTCCAAGTTTCCCAACATTCACTAAGAGAGTTTAGCACCCAATGCCATATTTTGAGATTGAATGTCTCTAATCCCCATACCACTTTTCTCCTTTTCTTTCTTGATTTTTTCCAAAGGAATAAGAAGAATGTATTTGAACTCATTGGAGCCTTCCTAGAAATTGCACAAGATTCTCCTAATAACACTTGCTACTTTCTTAGTGATCTCCAAGCATTAAAGCATATGGATTAGAATTGCAACCAAAATAACTTTGATCATAGTTATATTCTCTCAACCAAAGTTAGCCAATCTACCTTCTATGATTCAAATTTTTCTTACATATTTATGTGGATTCTACCAAGAGACTAGAGAAAATCAATCCTTGAAGTAATGGGATACAAAGGTATTTTCTAGGAAGAGTGTCAATAGCCAAGGTTAGAAGCAATTCTTCCTTGATCCAATTTCTTTGTGTTAAAAAAGAAAATTTTGGACTTTTATTTGTTCATAAGTTGCTTCGAACAACAAATGTAATCCTCGAGAGTAGCTTTGATCACCCTTGATTTGTCCATAACGGAAAATCCATATAAAAGTGTATCATCTGTGAAGAGCTGGTGGGTAATTGGAGGAAAATTTATTGCAATTACTTTCCATCTTCTTGCTCTCACATTGTTGGAAATTATCCTTCCTAGAGCTTCAATCATTATCACAAAAAAGAAGGGGGATAATGGGTCACCTTGCTTAAGCCCATAACTCACCTCAAAAAATCTACAAGGAGAATCATGTTGATCACCATTGAAAATTGAGAGGTCAAAATGTAGGAGAAGATCCATTTGATCCACTATTGATTGAAGCCCATTTTCTCCATTATTTTTATTAAAAATCTCTAAGTCACAATATATGCTTTGGTTATATTGAGCTTAATGATCATACTCTTCTAGTTCATCTTCTTGATTGAATGAATGGATTCATGGGCTATAATGATTTCATTTGCTATATTCCTTCCAAGCATAAAACCACTCCATTTTGAAGCTATGATTAGAAGGAATGAGAACCTTGAGTTTGTTTTCCATGACTTTTGAGATGATTTTATAGATTGAGTTGCATAGGGATATTGGTTGATAGTCTAAAAAGGATGAACAAACTAATTTATTGGGAATGAGTACAATATTTTTGTTGTCGAACACTTTGAATATATTACCTAATTTCCTTGAATCCTCCACAAGTTTCTAAATCTTTGTACCCATGAAATCCCAACATAATTGGTAGAATAGAGTTTAGAAACCATTTAGACTAGGGGCTTTGTCTAGAATGGAGTTGAAAGACTATCACCTTAAAACTTATTCAAATTTGACTGAGGCCATTAAGGAATCGTTATCTTCACCATTAATCAAGTGTGGAACATTGTCTAAAATGTTGTAATGAAGGGGATCCACCAAGTCATCACCTCCTAAGAAGCTTTTAAATAAATTAACCACCGCCAATTGTATATCTACCTCTTTTGACAACTGTCTTCCATTTGAGGATATGATGTTGTCGACTTTTGTTACATTGCCAAAAAAATTGTATTAAGAGATCTTCTTTCTTCAACTAGGTCTCCATAGACTTACACTTCCAGTATATTTCTTCTCTAGCTAAAAGCTCAACATGTTTAGCCATAAGGTCTTTTTCTTTCTTATAATCAACTTGAAACATATACCATAGGAGATGACTTTCTCATTGAGCTCTTCACCTGTTCCTTCTCTCTAAAGATGTTTTTGAAAGTCTCTATTCCAAACCTTCAACCTTTCTTTGACATGCTAAATATAGCTTCTTGGAGAATGGGAACATTCATGTATACATATATATGTGTGTATATGTATATATGTGTAAGTGTATGTGTATGTATATGCACAAATATATATGGCATATATATACATATATGCATATATGTGTGTGTATTTGTATATGTATAAATATTATATGTATGTATGTGTATATATGTATATTATATGTGTGTGTATACATATATACATGCACACACATATATTTGTTCTATTATAGTTGCAATATGTAAATTAACATACCTATTTTAAAAAAATCTATGTAAAATACATCAACAATAACATGCCTATTTTTATTGAATTTGTGATTAGGTGGAATAGATGAGAATGATATCTCTCAATAATTTTTACATATTTTTTTCTAAAGATAGATATACTAATGAATATATTTAATTATATAATATATTATATGTATATGTAAATAATATTATTTTAATATAATTAATATTACACACACACATAAGTAATATTACTTTTATATATTAATTATATAATATATGTAAGTAATTACTTGCATTTAAGTATAATATTTATAAAAGTAAATATATTCATGTAAAAGTAATATTATTTTAATATATAGATTAATAGATATATCTAAAATAAATCAATCTAAAAATAGTCAAGAGATATCAATTTTGAGTTATTTTATTTAATTACGTATTTTATATTTTAGAATTATAGAAAAAAAAATATATTGTTTAGTTTAATTTTTTTTGAAAAGTTAATTTTATTTAGTTAAGGTTTGTTTCATGAAAGTTATTTTATAGAGTTATGAAACTTTGACAAGGGACCTAGTGTGCTAATAACAATCTTACTTTTTGCCTTCATTCACAAGTCAAAATATTAATATTGAATGAAACACACACACATGTTAAATGAAAAGGAAACCCTATAAATTTTTAAACTTTTAATTTCAAGGTTAATCATTTTTTTTTAAAGTTTGAGTCAAAAATAAATAAAATTTTGATTTATTAATTTGTAACAACCCCGTTATTCTACTCCAAAGAATTTCCAATGTTTTAACCACAAATGAAAATAATTCACGATGCCATCACATAGCAATAAAAAATTTCTCTTAAAAACTAAGATATGCACATTTGAAATCAACACTATTCCAAACTTCCATTGCATTACATTGATAATTCATCTTTCTCATTTCATTCAACGAAATGTTACAATATTTCCAAAGAAATGATTTCATATTCTATATATAAAATATATTTTCCATCTTTCACATTAATAGATACAAGTTACATACCTAGCTCATCTAAACTCCATTGGCACTAGAAATACAATTGATCCAAGAAATCCCTTTTTAAATCTTGGCTCACCAACTGGGAGGAGAAGCATTACTCAAGTGTTTTTTTGCCATCCATAGATTCAAATGCGGTCCCTTGCATATCTGCCACATATGGTAAGATGGCCCTACCCTTCAACGGAGAAATTTGGTATGGAAATCTCAAAATATTAGTCATCCCTGAGCTGGTGTTGTGTCTTGCATAACTAGAACTTAACCATACACCCATCTATGTTCTACGTGTGCGAAAATCTTGGACTAGCAATGAATAAGGTACACAATGAATTGACAGTGTAACCAGTGGTGAATTACACCACTTTGGCCAAAGTATTCATCACCCCTATTTCAGAATGGACATCTCATGTTCATCCACCATTCTAGCTCGATTTGTTAAGATCAATTATATTCTATGCATAGGCAATTCCTTCATTGGGTAATCTTTAACCCCAGGAAAAACCTATATACGCTAAGTTCACTATGACTTTTCTAATAGGTAGAACATGTGTTTACCAATTCAAATCTAGCTTTAGCTTAATAGACTCCACTCTATTGAAGTACTTCATACTATATATAAGCTATTTCCTTCATTGGGTTATGCTAACCCCAAGATTAACCTATGAACCCCTCATGGCTCTAACTTACGAATATCTTCGAACATATAACTTCATAATCTATAGCTACACAAGCTTCATAAATACTCATCATTTAAATGACTCAAAAAAGAAATATATCACATCAATAAATGATTCAAAAGTATATCCTCATCACTAAATGACCTTAGTTTAAAGGTATGACCTCAACAATAAATGGCCTCAAAAAGAATAATCGTATCAACAAATGACTCATACAAAAGTATAGTCTCAATAATAAAGAGATCTTATTCAAGAGTACAATATCATCAATAAAAAGGCTATTAAACAAGTAGATTCACATCCATAAAATGACTTCATGTCAAAAGTATACAACAACCTACTTAGTAGGGTTATCCCACCTATGGATCCAATCAAATAGTAATTCACAAATTCAAGTGATCAACTTAATCACATGGGTTAACCTAACCCTTAGTTTACCCTATTCCCTAATAATACTAGTAATCATTGATCAGTTTGATCATGTAGGTTTTTCTCATGCTATGTGTTTAAAACAAGGTTCGATTAAACAATACAATCAAAGTAGGTTATTCTCAACCTAGGATTTTAATCAATATTCAAGTAAAGCAATGATCAAATGATCATTCTAGAATAAACTAACAACATGGTTTGCATGATGTCACATTCTATCAATGATGACACATATTTCTAGCCATCACTATCGTTGTGTTGCAAGCCTTATCATTTCCAAGGTTTCCTAGCATTATAAACTATCAAATTCAAGTTATCATTTCCAAAGATATTGATGTAATCTATGTTCCACATTTCTTTCTACATACGTATAGTATGGGTTCACTATGTAAGTTTAAATAGAATTATATCATGTAAAATCCCATAAAGGGTATAAAAACATTAACCTAATAAATAGGTTCCATCAAAGCAAGAAAAACCAAGTGCATGCAAGCATAGACAAGCATCCAAATATACTTTAAGACAATATTTTCAACCATATTAACAAGAGGTAGAAACAACATGCCTATTAATGTTAGCTCCGACTAGATTACTAGAATCCTAGCTCGTCTTCATTCAAAATCAGCATAATCACTATCTCAATCTCTTCCCAAATACTCTCTTCAAGTTCTCAAAATATCACTAAAATCCTCACACTAATTCCCTCACAAATTTTCCTTACAAATTCAGAAATCAAACACTCAATATAATAATAGCAGCTCTGCAAGTTGATGCATTTCTTTGAGGTGAATAATGCCTCTATTTATACAAAATATTTAGCTTCTAAAGGCTAGCAACAAGGAGAATGGATCGACACTTCTCAGTTATTTATATACTCCAATCAATGTCTTCACCTAAGCACAACCCATTCTTTGTTACAACCCTATGAAATTATAATGCTAGATTTTGTATCTATCCATTGTTTGAATGTTTCTGCAATTTACATTCTCCATTCATTATTGTTTACTCGCCCTCTAAACACTTATGCGCTGTGTATTTGCATTGATTTGTTGCACCCTTCATTTTCATGTATTGCCTATACTTAATAATGCGCAACTAGATCATTAGTTAGAATGGCCTTTATATTATATTCAAGATAGGCTATACTTATGCGCTTAAGTTTTCCATAAATTATTTTCAATATGCAAATACATATATTAATCAACATTCATATATCAATAGATCTGTATCTTATCATTGGGTCCTTAATATATATCAATTGATTCATAGTATGATATATATGCATTATATATATATATATATATAATGCTTTGCCTAAACCTGCTCAAACATGGAAAAACAAGCAAAAATTAGTCCTCAAACAAGTTTAAACCAAACATTCCCCATGAAATTCATTCAAACACAAGAACAAGAAAACAAGGTAAAATATCAAATAAAAGCAAATGAAATCTTATTCAAAATGCTCAAACCAGAATCCCATGGGGGAATTGGTGCTTCTTTGATGTGGAAAGAAGCCCTTTCCTAATTCCTTGATAAGCTTGATGATGATTGTGTGCTCCTTGACGCAAAATTCCAATAACCTAGCTATGGAGGATGAAATCTATGCTAACTTGGATGAAAATGTGGATGAAATCATGGATGCTTGGAATTCAAATGACTATAATCTATTTGCATGAAATTTTGTATGATTGTGGATCCCAAATCAATAGAGAAGGCCTCTATTTATAGTGAAGAAGGATTGGAGAATGAAGAATAGGATGAATGTTGGATTAAAGAAGGGACCAATGGCATTGTGCCACTTGTCAACATGCTAATGAAGGAGAGTGGAGCACATTTTGAACAATGTGCATGTTAAATGTATGTAGGCGGAAATTGAATTTGAAGAAGTGACTTGTGCAAGAGGGGATGTGGTGCAGGAGCACCTGGGAAACTTGGGTTTTCCTGGAGTCTTGAAGGGAGTTTAAATTTTGTTATGTTATTTTGTGGTCATGTTGACCATCTAGCTAGGTTTTGTTGTTTTGAATAATGCTTGATCAATCTGTGATCAATGGATTGGGAGGTGGCAATCATGAATGGGTTTTGAAGCCCCAACTTGTCATCTTTGCCAATCTAGTCAAAGTGTTTGAAAACACATGAGGTTTTTATATTTGGTATCTTTAGGTCATCTTTGAGTTCGACCCAAGCACCTAAGTTGTTGTGAAGGCCTATTTAAGTCATGCCACGACCTTTTGGTTGGTTGGAATTTTCATTGTACGGACTGTGTTTTCAGAAGTGGAAGAAAAACAACATTCTTGCTATTATTTTCTAGTTTTTGTTCTTTTAACAGTGCTTAATGGATTAAATTGTTATAGTTTTGATCTGTAGAATGTATTTGTGGTTGTAACCAAGCATTGTGTAAGGTTAAGAGGTTTCTTTATTGTTTTTATAAGTTTTTGTTGTAAATAGTTTCTTTTCTGCTCAAGTTCTGGTTTGAACCACACTGTAATTTGAAAACGTGGTGCTAGAGCACTTTTCCTCCGTACAATTTGTACGGCCCTTTGGAAATAGTGCCTAGTCACCATGCTTGTAAATATGGTTGTAGATAGGGTTTGTGTGAGTTCAATGGATGCTAGCAAATGGATGCCCTAGGCGAGCTAGAGCAAGCCCGGTTGGGGCAATCTTGAAGTAAAAGCTCCATATTTTGCAAGGGAACAAAGATCTGAGTGAAATTATTTTTGGAGAATTTAAAGAAAGGTCTTAGGTATGCTTGGAGATCAGGAGAGAGTTCTGGCAATTCATCTTGAGAGAGCATTCTTTGACAATCTTCAATCAGCTCTGTGAAATTTAGAAACCCTAGGGTTCTTGTGCATTTTAGTGTCTGGACAGCATACGGCCTGAGCAGGCTTGAGACCACAAGAATCTTGGAGGTGAGAGTAGGGGAAACAAAATTCCTAAGCCAAGAACCTAGATCCTTGGGTGGGTTTAGGAGGAAGAAGCATTTTACCCCTGTTTAGAGACCTAATTGGGGGCTCAAGGCTACTAGCCTTTCAAACCCTAGGAAGGAACCTTGAGGAAGCAATGGAAAGTTGGAGGTTTGTGGTTGCACAAAGACCCTAGATTGGTCATTTTGAAGCTTTTGAAACACTTTCAAACCCCTGCAATAACCTTGAAGAAGGTTGAGGTTATTTGGCCTTTAGGGAAAATTAAGGGCCAAAGGAGAGAACATGGTGAAGCACCAAGATTTACTTGGAAGAAGGACAACAAGTGGATAGAAGAGGGATTGGTCAGACAACCAAGGGTTCCTAGGCAGGAGCAGGGACCTATAGGTTAGATTGGTGGAGCAAGGCACCAAGGAGTTCTATTAAGGAAAGGCCAAGAGTAGGAATCAGTGAGTGATTCCTCCAATCCCTCTTCCTATTAGATTGGTATCATAGCAAGTTAAAGATTTGGGAAAGAAACTTGTATGTCAGAGGTTGAGTCAAGTGATTCTTCCACCATGGTGACAAATGCAGAACTAGCCAAGATGGTTGAAGAGAAAGAAGAAGATAATAAACAGTTGAGGGAAAGAATAGCCCAACTTGAGGCAGCAGTGAGGAGTGCACAGTTTGATGGAAGAATTCCGAAAGAAGAAGAGGTTGCAGAGGAAGATAAGACCCCTGAACCTGACCCTGTTTTGAAGGAGGATCCTTTCTTGAAGGCATTGAAAGCCTTGAGTGGAAAAGCACTTGAAGGCATACCACTTTTTAGTGGAAAGATGGAAGCAGACCTAGTCATGGATTGGATAGAAGGCATGGAGAATCACTTTGAGTGTGATGGAGTTACTGAAGCTCAGAAGGTGAAGGTGGCTAAGTCAAGATTGAGAGGATCAACCTTGACATGGTGGAAGTTTGTTCAGACAGAAAGGGAAAAAGAAGGCAAACAACCCATATCAACTTGGAAAGGAATGGTTGCTAAGGTAAAGGAAGCCTATATGCCAGATGATTATGAGATCCAACTTCACAAGAAGAGGCAAAGTCTAAGGCAGAAAGATCAGGATGTAAATACTTATACTGAAGAGTTTCAAAAGCTTTGCTTGAGATCTAATGTAACAGAGGATGAGAGCCTCAAAGTGGCTAGATACCTGAATGGTTTGAAATGGAACATCCAAGAGGAGATGGCTCTTTTGAGTCCTAAAATAGTACACCAATGTTACCAATTGGCTATGAAGATTGAGGAAAGGAATAAGAGGAAGCAAGACCAGTCTTCTAAGGGCAGAGGCAAAGGCAGAGATCAAAGAGGACATCGTGGAGGTTACCAAGGTAGAGGAAATGATCAAAGAAACCAAGGAGAATCAAACCTTGCTGAGCATGGAGGTGAAACATCTTCAAGAAGAGGATTTAACAGAGGAAGAGGACCTCAAGGAGGTTCAAACAGAGGAAGAGGAGTAGATAGGAGTAATTCTTACTTTGCAAACATGAAGTGTTATCATTGTAACCAACTAGGTCACCCTACTTATAGATGCCTAGAGAAAGCATCCTCTTCTAGCAATGAAAAGAGAGTGTCCTATGCACAAGAGGACACCATGAGTCCTAAGGCAACTGAGATTAGTCATATAGAATCTGAAATTGGAGAGAATCTGATGTTTAACAGAGTTCTGATCAGGTAGCCAGTCAAGGAGGAACCTAAGCAAAGAAGAGCTCTTTTCAGAGTAAGATGCAAGATACTTGGAAAAGTGTGCAAATTCATTGTAGATTATGGTTCAACAAACAATATAATCTTAGAGGAGGCAATAACTAAGCTGAAATTGGAGAAGGTACCCCACAATAACCCCTACAATGTCACATGGCTGAATAAAGGGTAGAGTGTTTTGGTGAATGAGCAAGTAATAGTGGAATTTTCAATTGGAGGCTATAAAGACAAGCTGGTTTGTGATGTATTACCCATGGATGCATGACATATGCTACTAGGCAGACCATGGCAATATGACAGAAGTGCCATTTATGATGGGAAAGAGAACACCATCTCATTCAAGAAGGATGGAAGAACCTTCAAGTTGCAGTCATTGACAGAGGAAGATGAGGGACAGTCAAAGGTACCTAACATCATGTTAAGCAGTGGCAAGGAGTTCCTTAAGGACCTACACCAAGGGAATGAAGGATATGTGATCATGATGCAGTCCAAAGAGGAAGAAAAGGCTGAAAGGACAGTCTTACCAGAAGCAGTCCAAAGGTTACTTGATAAGTACAAGAGCATAGTGAGTGATGGAACACCTGCAACTCTACCACCAAAGAGAGCAATAAGTCATCAAATTGACTTCATACCTGGAGCCTCATTGCCCAACAAAGCAGCATTCAAGCTCACACCTGAACAGAACCTAGAGGTGGCTAGGCAAGTGCAAGAATTATTGGATCAAGGATTGATTCAAAAGAGCATTAGCCCATGTGCAGTCCCAATGGTATTAGCAACAAAGAAAGGAGGTAAGTAGAGACTTTGTACTGATTCTAGAGCAATTAATAGGATTACAATCAGATATAGATTCCCTATCCCTAGAATAGAAGACTTGATGGATTGCCTTGGAGGAGTACAATATTTCACCAAGTTGGACCTCAAGAGTGGCTACCATCAAATTAGGATTAAGGATGGAGATGAGTGGAAGACAACTTTTAAGACAAATGATGGGTTATATGAGTGGAAAGTGATGCCATTTGGCCTCTCAAATGCCCCTAGCACGTTCATGAGACTAATGAATGAGGTGCTTAAGGATTTCATAGGGATCTTTGTAGTAGTATATCTTGATGGCATACTGATTTTCAGTAAGACAGCAGAAGAACATTTGAAGCATGTGGAGATGGTTCTTAAAAGGTTGCAAGAAGAGAAGTTGGCAATTAACCTTGAGAAGTGTGAGTTCTTCAAGAAAGAACTTGTGTATCTAGGCTTTGTAGTATCCCAAGGAACGTTGAAGATGGATCCAAGCAAGGTGGAAGCCATCCTAAACTGGCCTACACCAACCACATCAACAGAGGTAAGGAGTTTTCATGGTTTAGCTCAATTCTATAGAAAATTCATAAGGAATTTCAGTGGCATATGTGCACCAGTCCTAGATACTATCAAGGTGGTCTAAAAACAAAGTTTAAATGGACTCAAGAGGCTGATAAAGGGTTTGAAAAACTGAAACAAGAAGTGGCAACTCAACCTATTCTATTATTGCCTAGTTTTGACAAGTTGTTCACAGTTGAGTGTGATGCAAGTGGAGTAGCAGTAGGAGGAGTACTTAGTCAAGAAAGTAGGCCTGTGGCCTTCTTTAGTGAAAATCTCAATGAAGCCAAGCAAAAGTACTCTACCTATGATCTAGAATTATATGCTTTAGTGCAGTCCCTTAGGAAGTGGAGGCATTATTTATTACCCAAGGAGTTTGTGGTTTTTATTGATAACCAGGCACTTAGTTACATCAACACTCAAGAGAAGCTAAGTAATAGACATTTGAAATGGATGGAATACATCCAATCCTTCACATTCACTATCAAGCACAAGAAAGGGCAAATGAACAAGGTGGCAGATGCATTAAGCAGAAGGTTGTTGACAGTGCAGGAAATACAGCTGAAAAGCATTGGATTAGAGAGTTTCAAAGACCTCTATGGTGAAGACGAAGAATTCTCATAAGCTTACAAGGTATGCTCTGATTTTGAGAATCATTTTCATAGTCAATATGCTGAGTATACACTGCAAAATGGACTGTTATTTAAGGGTAATCAATTATGTGTTCCAAGAGGGTCAATGAGGGAAAATCTGATTCAAGAAAAGCATAATGGCAGTCTTAGTGGGCATTTTGGTATTAATAAAACTTTAGAGCTAGTTCAAAGGTTCTATTACTGGCCTAAATTAGCAAGAGATGTTAGTAAATATGTGGAACAGTGTGTTGTATGCATGAAAGCTAAGGGAGGAGCTAGCAATGTTGGTTTGTATCAACCCCTGCCCATTCCTAACAAACCATGGGAGTGTGTGAGCATGGACTTTGTAGTAGGTCTTCCTAAGACCAATATTGGTTTTGATAGTGTTTATGTAATAGTGGACAGATTTAGCAAGATGAGCCACTTTATTCCCTACAAAACTACTCATGATGCAAGCTACATAGCTCATCTTTTCTTCAAGGAAGTTGTTAGGATCCATGGCTTGCCTCTAAGCATTGTTTCTGACAGAGATGTGAAGTTCATGAGTCACTTTTGGAAGACTCTATGGAGCAGATTGGGTACAGATCTGTCATTTGGATCAGCTTACCATCCTCAGACTGATGGTGAAATAGAGGTGGTTAACAGAGTGTTGGGTAATCTTTTAAGGTGTCTAACCAAGGAATATGGACAGACCTAGGATATGGTGTTTTCTCAAGCTGAATATGCCTATAATGACAGTGTCAATAGAACTATAGGGAAAATTCCATTTGAGGTTGTGTATGGAATGCACCCAAGAGGCATTTGTGAACTTAGAGACCTTGGATCTATGGAGAAAAGGAGTGGACATGCAGAAGACTTCACTCAGACCATGAAGGAGATTCATGAGCAGGTCAAGCTAACAGTCACATCAACAACCCAAAAGTTGAAGGAGAATGTTGATTTGTCAAGGAAGGATGTACAATTTGCAGTTGGGGACTATGTTATGGTCCACCTCAACAAATCCAGATTACAGAAGGGAATGGCAACCAAGTTATAGATGAAAAGAGTGGGTCCATGCAAGGTGTTGGCCAAATATGGAAAGAATGCATATAAGGTCGAATTACCATCAGACTTGGGCATCTCTCCAGTTTTCAATGTTGCTGATTTGATCAAGTAAAAGGAATCAGTCAATGATGAGGATCAGAACAATAAGGAAATCTTCAAGGACATCAATAATGTGACCCTTCCTCACCAAGACAAGCTTCAGGCAGAGAAGATCTTGCAGTCAAGAGTGTAGAAAGCTACAAGACATACGGTGTACATGGAGCACCTTATCAAGTGGAAGAACAAACTAGAATCAGAAGCCACTTGGATACAGGAAGATCAGTTCAATAAACTTGGCATTGACCTGACATTGGTCTCTCCTTCCTCTCCTTAGTTGTTTGGGCTGAGAGGGGGAGAATGGTGTAGGAGCACTTGGGAAACTTGGGTTTTCCTGGAGTCTTGAAGGGAGTTTAAATTTTGTTGTATTATTTTGTGGTCATGTTGACCATCTAGCTAGGTTTTGTTGTTTTGAATAATTCTTGATCAATCTGTGATCAATGGATTGGGAGGTGGCAATCATGAATGGGTTTTGAAGCCCCAACTTGTCATCTTTGCCAATCTAGTCAAAGTGTTTGAAAACACATGAGGTTTTATATTTGGTATCTTTAGGTCATCTTTGAGTTCGACCTAAGCACCTAAGTTGTTGTGAAGGCCTATTTAAGTCATTCCATGGCCTTTTGGTTGGTTGGAAGTTTCATTGTACAGACTGTGTTTTCAGAAGTGGAAGAAAAACAACGTTCTTGCTATTATTTTCTAGTTTTTGTTCTTTTAACAGTGCTTAATGGATTAAATTGTTATAGTTTTGATCTGTAGAATGTAGTTGTGGTTGTAACCAAGCATTGTGTAAGGTTAAGAGGTGTCTTTGTTGTTTTTATAAGTTTTTGTTGTAAATAGTTTCTTTCCTGCTCAAGTTCTGGTTTGAACCAGACTGTAATTTGAAAATGTGGTGCTAGAGCACTTTTCCTTGGTACAATTTGTACAGCCCTTTGGAAATAGTGCCTAGTCACCATGCTTGTAAATATGGTTGCAGATAGGGTTTGTGTGAGTTCAATGGATGCTAGCAAATGGATGCCCTAGGCGAGCCAGAGCAAGCCTGGTTGGGGCAGTCTTGAAGTAAAAGCTCCATATTTTGCAGGGGAACAAAGATATGAGCGAACTTATTTTTGGAGAATTTAAAGAAAGGTCTTAGGTATGCTTGGAGATCAGGAGAGAGTTCTGGCAGTTCATCTTGAGAGAGCATTCTTTGACAGTCTTCAATCAGCTCTGTGAAATTTAGAAACCCTAGGGTTCTTGTATAATTTAGTGTCTGGACAACATACAGCTTGAGCAGGCTTGAGACCACAAGAATATTGGAGGTGAGGGTAGAGGAAACAAAATTCCTAAGCCAAGAACCTAGATCCTTGGGTGGGTTTAGGAGGAAGAAGCATTTTACCCCTATTCAGAGACCTAATTGGGGGCTCAAGGCTACTAGCCTTTCAAACCCTAGGAAGGAACCTTGAGGAAGCGATGGAAAGTTGGAAGTTTGTGGTTGCACAAAGACCCTAGATTGGTCATTTTGAAGCTTTTGAAACACTTTCAAACCCCTGCAAGAACCTTGAAGAAGGTTGAGGTTATTTGGCCTTTACGGCAGATTAAGGACCAAAGGAGAGAACATGGTGAAGCACCAAGATTTACTTGGAAGAAGGACAACAAGTGGATAGAAGAGGGATTGGTTAGACAACCAAGGGTTCCTAGGCAGGAGCAAGGACCTATAGGTTAGATTGGTGGAGCAAGGCACCAAGGAGGTCTATTAAGGAAAGGCCAAGAGCAGGAATTAGTGAGTGATTCCTCCAATCCCTCTCCCTATTAGGATGTAAGAGGAGTTAATGCCAAGTTGGCTCAAGGAGAGGACATGTAAGAGCCTTTAATGCCAAGTTGGAGGACAAAAGTCCTTTGGGAGGGAGAGTTCAAATAAATGGAATATTCCAAGAATATGTCATATTTGAATGGAAATAGGAGGAATTAATAAATCAAATAAATTGATTTACATGTGCAACTTGCAAAAGCTAGAGGAATGGAGGATTTAGGAGTAAATTAATTTGTGATTAATTAACTTAGATGAAGTTAGTCGATTTGACATTTGATTTAGATATTTAGATTTATTTAAATCAAATGAGAGGATAGTTGGGAGATTAGTAATTAAATTAAATAAATTTGATTTATTCAATTAAATGAAGAACATTAGGATTAAATAAAGTTAATTTATTTAATCAAAGAGAGAACATTAGGACTTAATTAAATACAATTGATTTATTTAATCCAAGAGGAATATTAGGACTTAATTAAATAAAATTGATTTATTTAATCAGACGAGGACATTAGGATTTAATTAAATAAATTTGATTTATTTAATTAAAGAGGAATTTTGATGAATTAATTAAATAAAGATTATTGAATTAATTGGTTAATAAAGAAATGATCAAAGAATAATCGAAGCTAGTGAATCAGAATCGAGTGCATGATATCAATCGGGATAATTTACGTGTCTACAATATATATTAATGTATATACATATAGTATTATGTTCATATGATAAATAAATAAATATTACATCTATTCAAATAGATATATGTATAAATATATTGATATATATATATATATATATGTATATATAATTATTTACAAAAACGTAACTATATACACATATATATTAATATATATAATATGTATATATATATATAGATTATTACTATAATCATATTAAATAACATATATACGAGTAAAACATTATCTAATATTCAATAATGTTAGACAAATATATGCTCATCCTTACCCATATACAAGTGAGTTCTCACGCTTATTCACAACTATATCTAAAGCACATTTCAATACCAAATCTTAACGGTTAAAACTATCACAAGGAGATCGTAGCATAAGTTAGTAACAATAAGTTGGGGTGTAACATAATTTGAGATATTTTTTAATTTGTTTATTATAGTTGAAAATTTGACGGGCATGAGTTGAGTAAAGAAATAAACTTTAAATAATTAAATAATTAACCAAACTAAAAATATAGAAGAAAACATAAAATTTTAAAAATGTAGATACAATAAAATTTATGTGTCCAAGTATATAGTAGATAACATTATCCTAGCACAAAATAAAATAAGTCTTAAGTAAATATAATAGTTTCTAAATGATATCTCCCAACATTTTTCAGATAGATGTATTTAATATATCTATACTAGTTTATTATTTTTGTATGTTGGTTCTTTTATAGTCTTTGTTAACACAATGGCACCATTACACTCCACCCCTTGCTATGATGGTCGTTATGTCTCTTAGCATAATTAGGGGGTGAAGCACTCAACCTACTTCAAGTGAGATAAGGAGATATTCTAGTATTTATGAGGCTTTAATATTTAGCTAATGTCATTACATGCAAGTAGAAGAATGACTAACATTTTGGTTCCATTATTAGGAGCCTCTTAGATTCTATGCCCTACTCATTAAGCATGGTTGGGAAAATTACAATCATCAACATCCATCATTGGTGGAAAAATTTGTGTGAAAGAGTTCCTTATAAGTGAAAACATCCAATAGTGACATGAGAAGGGTATTTTTGACCCACTGTACATTGATGAGAAAAAATATTTTCTAATACCAATTGTTGGCTGATTCAATCTTTATCCAAATATGACTTCAATGGATGAGATTCAAGGCTTGGATTAAATCAACATGAAAATCTAAAACTTATATGTAAATCTAAAAATTAATTTTTCCTTAATACAGAAATACCATGATTAGATCCGTCTTCTTTATGATGCCAAAAAACAACCAACATAACATGCTTATAAATACTACCTTATGTGAACGCATAACAAAAATATATAAAGAATAACATCACCAAAATATAGTAGCAATAAGGCACAAATCAACAACACAAGAGCATCACATAATGTATAACTCAAAACCAAAGAGAACCAAGAAGACCATTGTCAAAATTCTAACTATAGAATCAAGAACATATCATGACATCATGATCTAACATCCCCTCTTAGGAGATCACATGAAAATAACCATGCATCATCAATCGATGAATCAACATCACTGCTAAAGCTCTCACTGGATTGTGTAACCGAGCTCTCTAGGCATCATGATAACCATCACCTAACTGAAGATCCTCCATGACCCCAACACAATTAAAGAACTCAACACCATGAGCTCCCAAATGATAAAGTACAACCATAATCTCCAAAACAAGAAGATATAATTACCACACATTGTTTTTCAATAGAAAAAAAGATGTCATTAAACTCTCACAAATCCAAAAGCTTCTTATGTCACCAACAACTATTGAAAAATACCATCCATATTCTAATTAAAGATTATCCATGGCTCACTAGACACACTATAACAACAACTTAGAACCAAAATCTTGAAAGAAAAGAAGATATAACATATTATGTAACTGCATAAAGCTCCTACTGAAAGTAATACCAAGTTATACATGTCATCATGACCAATATCATTACCAACACCCTATTGAAAGTGAATAAATCTTTTCATGTTCCATAAATTACTGCTAAAGATTCAAATGAACAACTATATCGGGTACTCTCAATAACCTTCTCCCATTGCAATAAGCATACCAATGTAATAATGGTGACCAAGAATATAGCCTACCAAACAGAATCCACATCAAACAATTTTACAAGATCTACACATATGCAACATCTCAAAGGAAAAATACATAATCAATGCTCCAATCTCAAATGACAAAAGAATAGATTCAACTCCACATTTTTATCATGCAAAATAGAGAAAAATAGGTATAACATGTGGATTTCCAAGACTCATACACCAAGATCCATGCTAGATCTAATTTAAAAATCAAACCCACATAAGAGTCCATAGATCAATAAGAATCCTCCAAACAACCATGCAAAATTGTAACTATCTTCATCTAGAACATCTTGAATACAGTCTCATCACATATCTACATACCACATATTTTAGTTAACATGTAAAATATACAAAACCATCTTTGTAAATCTGAAATACATTTAAAAATCCAAACATTCATACCAAACATGTCATCTAAATAATGGAATAAGCTCACAAACCTACAAACCCACAACTAAAAATAAGAGTAAACTACAATCCAGTAGGAAAAACCAAGTTGTCTAGGAGTTTATAACATATGAATCATATCGGTTCCACAACTCACAAAGAGGTTAGTGGCTTATCTTCTAATGCTTTCATGTAACCAAGGGCTTAAACCTTGAAGACAACATAAACACTCCATTCCATAGTCCAAATTGAGGGTGTTTCTCCATGCAACCATGATGTCACTACCCATCTGAAATGAACATCTTCTCACTACACATGACCACAATATAAAGGAAAAAACCACCAAATAAGAGGATACAAACATATTGTCAAATTGTTGGGAATAGGATGCCATTTAATTGCAATCCTAAACATATTTCATGTATCTCCTAAGTCCTTGGAAAGTGTTCCCCAACACTAGGATTAGAAAAAGATGAAATTCAAATGAAATGAACATGTAAATTGACATTTGTAATTATTTATAAATGATAGGAACATGTGGGGATGCTCAAGAAGAGCTCCTACAAAATAGGAGCACATGGGGTGCCCACATGGAAGGTGGAACCTACCTTGAGTTCAGTTAATTGTTTGGAGAATAGATAACATTTCAATAATGCATGTAAAGATCCTACAAGTTAGGGATTGACATTTACATGAGTGGAGTTTAGTTTAGTTCAATTCAGTTTAGTTCAGTTTAGTTCAGTTTGGTTCAATTCAGTTCAGTTATGGTTCAATTATCTTTAGTTGCATGTAGTTAGTTTGAGTTAGTTGACTTCAGTTGACTTGAGTTGCATGACAGATAACAGGTGATACATTCAGTTAAGTGGGGATGATCAATCATGCATAATGTTTGCATGAATTGATGGAGAGATATGTTTCTGTTAACAAAGATTGACTTGGACCCACTTTGGGCACCCAAGTTGGCATTTTGGAGTTAAAACCTTTTGCATGAGAAGATATTTACAAGGTTGAGTTAAGTGGGCCCATTCTTGGGCACCAACTTTGAGGAGAAACTTGGAAGATATTTTCTTGACCAATGATCAGTTAGGAGTTCAGTTTGGGGGGCCTAAATTGAGGAGACAGTGGATTTGACTTCATGTTACATGATGAAACTCTACTTGCACAAAATAGGCGTAGGTTTTTGAGAGGAGCTTCAAGCTCTTGTAATTGACAATTCTTTGGAATTTTCAATGCTCATTATTGTCTATTAATTGTAGCAAGTTGAAGAGAGTTTTAATCAGATTTTATTGTAGGTTGTGAAGAACAATTATTGAAGGCAAAAGAAGCATCTCAATCAAGGATTGATACAATGTTATTGTAATCTTGCTCTAAGGTTAAATAATACAAGCACTATTGATTTTGGTGGTGGAGTTTTTTCCCGAAAGGGTTTCTCCACGTATATGTTGTGTCACTTCTATCTTCTTGTCTCATTCTTCTACAATCTTCTATCTACTTCTACAATTGGTAAAATTGATCTAAGCAGATAATCATCCACAAAGAATTTGTAATAAAGAACACTTAATTAGATCTGTAAACTCATAGTTTTACAAGTTTTAAAGCTACATAATTACCTCCATTTTCAACATTTGGTATCAGAGCCAATGATTGGGCAGAGTTTGGGACGCCTTTCTCTTAAAAGTTTGAAGGATTTTTGGTTGTAGTGAGAGATTTTACTATTGTGTTATTGCTGATTTGTAAAATAAGTGTGTTACAATGAGTTCTAATTCTCGTTTAGATATTGAAAGATTCAATGGATCTAGTTATGAGATGTGGAAACTAAAAATGGAGGATCTCCTTGAAGAGAGAGATCAGTGGTTAGCTATTTGTAATGAGACAAAGTCACCTACAACAATGTCAAATGAGGATTGGGCTAAGCTTGATAAGAAGGCAAGAGGGACAATAAGATTATGTCTTGTTGATGTTGTTCTCTTGAATGTTTCAAATGAACCTACCACATATAAACTGTGGAAGCGGATAGGTGATATCTATCAAACCAAAAGTCTTACTAATAAGTTGTATCTGAAAAGATAGTTGTATTCTTTAAAGATGAAAGATGGTGATTCTGTTGCACATCATTTAAATTATTTTAATTTGATTCTAAGTCAGTTAGCATCTGTAGATGTAAAGCTAGAAGATGAAGATAAATGCATTTTGTTACTTTGTTCTTTACTAGAGTCTTGGGAAAATCTAATTGTTGCTATCAGTGGTAGTGGTGTAGATCCTAAGATGGACAATATAATTCCTACTCTCCTATCATAGGAGATGAGGAGGAAGTCTAAAATGGGATCCCAATATGCCTTGTTTGTAAGAGGTAGGCCTAAGGAAAATGAATCTAAGGCAAACAAGAAAGGAAAGGGTAAGTCCAAAGGATGGTCTAAAACCCCTGGTAAGAGTAAGGTAAAGTGTTGGAATTGTGGGAAACCTGGACATGTAAAGAAGGATTGTAAGATCAAGAAAAAGAGTTCTGATGCTTCTATAGAGAAATCCTCATATGAAAATAATGATGCATTGGTCATTTCATCTAATACTATTTGTGATAACTCTTGGCTTATTGATTCAGGTTGCTCCTATCATATGACTCCTAACAAGGAGTAGTTCACTAAGTATACTGCATATGATGGAGGAAATTCCTTCTTTGGAGATAATAACACAACAAAGGTTGTGGGAAAAGGAGAGGTAAAGTTGTGTTTTAGTGATGGTAGGGTTAAGACCCTTAATGATGTTTTACATATTCTAGGACTTGCTAGAAATCTATTTTTTGTATCTAAGTTCAATGATTTTGGAATGCATGTGACATTTGACAAAGGTGGTTGTAAATTGGTGAAAGGGAATATGGTGGTTGCTAAAGGATCTCGTATTGGGACTTTGTTTAAGCTTAATACCTCCAATTTGAATAAATTAGCAAATGTAATTGAAGTTGAAAATACATGTATGTTGTGGTACCATAGATTGGGCCACATTGGTGAAAAAGGTCTTAGGACCATTCTTAATAAGAAATTGGTTGACAGTATTCCTGATTACACAATTGGAAAAAATGATTTTTGTGAACATTGTGTGTTTGGAAAGCAATCTAGATCTTCATTTCCTAGTGGAACAAATAAAGCTAAAAGATTATTAGAGATTATTCATTCAAATGTAATGGGCCTTGTGGATATTGACTCTATTGGAAAATATAGACATTATGTCACATTTATTGATGATGTCTCAAGATATACTTGGATCTATTTTATGCATAAAAAATCTGATGTGTTTAATAAGTTTAAAGAATTTAAGGCTTTGGTTGAGAAACAATCAGATCATAAGGTAAAAGTGTTAAGATCATATACTGGTGGTGAATATTGTTCCAGGGATTTTAATGATTATTGTAAGCATGCAGGAATTATGAGACATAAAACTACTCCATATACACCTCAACAACATGGAGTAGCAAAAAGGATGAACCGAACCTTAATGGAAAGA
This sequence comes from Sequoia sempervirens, assembly GCA_007258455.2. Lineage (NCBI taxonomy): Eukaryota > Viridiplantae > Streptophyta > Pinopsida > Cupressales > Cupressaceae > Sequoia > Sequoia sempervirens. The sequence goes on along the minus strand of VDFB02347735.1, from coordinate 72,642 downwards.
GCTAGGAGTATGTTAAGTAGTGCTACGCTAAATCGGTGCCTTTGGGCCGAGGTTGTAAGTCCTTCTTGTTATTTAATCAATAGATCTCCTAGTTCATCTATTGAAGATAAAACTCCTTATGAAATGTGGTTAGGTAGGAAACCTAGTGTTGCACATTTAAGGATCTTTGGTTGTGAGGCTTTTGTTCATGTGCCTAAAGAAAACCTGTCTAAGTTGGATCCAAAAGCACAAAAATGCATATTCATAGGTTATGGTGAAAATGTAAAAGGTTACAAGCTTTGGAATCCTCTAACCCAAAAAAAATATTTATCTAGAGATGTGATTTTCAGGGAATTTAGATCTTATTCAGGAGAAGAACAACCAAAGGAGAAGGATACTTCTCGAACAATGCATTTTGAGATAAATATTGAGAAGCAAGAAGATGCACATATTGAAGAACAATTGGATGGATTGCATGAGGAGAGTTCACAGAGTTATGAGATAGATGCTCATGATGAGCATATTGAGGAACAAGAAGAAACCCCTTTGAGAAAATCCACAAGACAATGTAATCCCGTTGATAGGTATAGCCCACCTAATTTCTGTTGTATATTTGCTTTGATGAGTACTAATGATGAACCTAGATCTTACAGGGAAGCTTTGTCTTCAGATGAGAACAAGCTTTGGTCACAAGCTATGCATGAGGAACTGGAATCCTTGGATACTTGTGACACATGGGATCTTGAGAGTTTTCCCAAAGGAAGAAAGCCCATTGGTTGTAAATGGATCTTTAAAAAGAAAATTGGAGTAGATGGTAATCTCGAAAGGTACAAGGCTAGATTAGTAGCCAAGGGCTGCTCCCAGAGAGAGGGAGTTGACTTTAATGAAATCTTCTCTCCTGTTGCTAAATTAACTTCTATTAGATTCTTTTTATCTATTATTGCTGCTTATGATTTTGAGATAGAGCAAATGGATGTGAAAACTACCTTTTTGCATGGGGATCTTGATGAGGAGATTTATATGAGGCAACCTGATGGTTTTGTTGTAAAAGGAAAAGAAGAATTGGTTTGCAAGTTAAAGAGATCTTTATATGGATTGAAACAGTCACCAAGAATGTGGTACTATCATTTTGATGCTTTTGCATTGAAAATTGGTTATGTTAGGAGTGAGGAAGATCACTGTGTTTACATAAAATGTATTGATGATCAGCTTTTAATTATTATCTTGTATGTTGATGACATGTTGTTTATTGGTAACAACAAGGTAATGATAAAAAAATTGAAAGCACAACTCTCTAGCACATTTGAGATGAAAGATATAGAGGCTGAAAAATATATCCTTGGTATGGAGATCAACAGAGATAGAGGTAACATAAAGCTTTTCTTAAGTCAAAGCAACTATGTTGATACTATTTTGAAATAGTTTAACATGTAGGATAGTAAACCAATTAATATTCCTTTACCAATTGGCACGAAGTTAAGTTTAGACATGAGTCCTAAATTTGATTTTGATTATGAGGAAATGTCTGAAATTCCATATGCTAGTGCAGTTGGTAGTTTAATGTATGCCATGGTTTGTACAAGACCAAATATAGCCCAAGCAGTGGGAGTTCTAAGTAGGTTTATGTCTAACCTTGGTAAAGAAAATTGGACTTATGTTAAGAGGGTGTTTAGATATTTACAAGGTAATTTTGATTACTGTTTGGTTTATCATGGTGCTAATGATATTGATATTATGCATAGATCATTGGACATACAAGGTTTTGTTGATTCAGATTGGGTAGGAGACCTGGACAGTAGGAGGTCGACAAGTGGCTATGTGTTTACTTTGTTTGGAGTTGCGGGTAGTTGGATGAGTGAGAGGCAGTCCACAGTTGCTTTTTTCACCACATAAGCAGAGTACATGGCTGCTACACATGCCTCTAAAGAGGCAATTTGGTTATAGAGACTTGGGAAAGGTATTGGTTTTAATTGCAAGCAAATTAAACTTGAATGTGATAGTCAAAGTTTTATTTGTTTAGCCAAAAATCCTATGTATCATGCTCGTACTAAGCATGCTGATGTTCAGTATCACTTTGTGTGAGAAATGGTTGAGAGTAGGAAGGTATTGATTGAGAAAGTTGACACTTTGATCAATAATGTAGATTATCTTACAAAACCAGTTCCTACAAATAAGTTCTCATGGTGCAGGAAGGCCATTGGCCTTGAGTCATGTACTTAATTTATAATAATGATTCCTTGTTTAGAATAATTGCAATGTATAATGTCAAGTGGGAGAAAACTCAAGGTGGGTTAGTGGCTTATCTTCCAATGCTTGCATGTAACCAAGGGCTTAAACTTTGAAGACAACATAAGCACTCCATTCCATAGTCCAAATTGAGGGTGTTTCTCCATGCAACCATGATGTCACTACCCATCCAACATGAACACCTTCTCACTGCACATGACCACAAGATAAAGGAAAAAAACACAAAATAAGAGGATACAAACATATTGTCAAACAAGAGCTCCAAGTTAGCAAAACATAACCAACTCCATAAAGATCCATAATCATGAGCTTCCAATGCCCAATATAGATCACATTAACAATATCCATGACTTCCAATCTCACAAATATGAAAAACAAAGTTAACTCATAAAACATCCATTGTAGTCCCACAAGCCTTCAGAAAACCCTCAATTCCTTCTAACAAATTCCCACAAGCTTGCCAAGCTAAGAGATAAAAAACCAAAGGAATATCCATAACCAAATTCACCTTGAACTCTAATACCAAATGATGAGAAATAAATAGTTTTTAATAAAAATTGTTGGGAAATTCAATCTCTATCCAAATATGACTTCAATGGATGAGATTTAAGGCTTGGACTACAACAATGTGAAAATCTGAAACTTATATGCAAATCTAGAAATTAAATTGCCTTAAAATGGAATTTTCGTGATTGGATCTATCTTCTTTATGATACGAAAAATATGCCATCATAACATGCTTATATACACTACCTTATGTGAACTTATAACATAAATATATAAAGAATAACATCACCACAAGATAGAAACAATGAGGCATAAACCAACAACACAAGAGTATCACATAACACAAGATTTATGTGGAGAAACCCTTGTGGGAAAAAGTTCCACCAAAAAGAGAAGCCAAGTATGCATTATCTTCAAATAAATGAGATTACAATACATTCACTTACATTCTCCTCTTTGAATCCAACATGGTAGCACATGTGCACCTGTGAACAACCTCTTTATGCCTCAACATATCTTTGTACTTGCAATGAAACTCTACATTCAATTGTTGCTCATAGTTTCTACATCCAAAGAACTAATTTTATAGATGTGTAAAGAGGTCTAATGCACCAAACATGGTGCCCAAAGATAGCTCTTCATTCCAAATGCCCCCAACCCTTGGAATACCACCTTAGAATGTGATATGACATTGATTTTGGCTCCAAAACTTTCCCTCAAATTTGGGCACCCAAATTTGGAAGATAAACATCACATTAAATGAAATAAATGATGGAACACCAAGAGACACCTATTGCCTCTTTCCAAGCTCCCACTTGGAGAATACCAATATACACTCATTTATCCTTTTCCTTGTCATTTACTATCCCATTTTAGGTGTCCACATGTGGGGAAAAAATAAATAGTTATGTCCACAAGTCACCTTTACTGATGCTAGTGGAACCCATCACCCCTTATGAATGTAATACAAACAATGGTGATAATAGATATTACAAAATATTTTCTCAATACACCCTAAGTGCCCAGGGACACTTTCCAAGGATGTTGGAACCTTGAAATATAACATAGGATTTACAAGGTAGATGGCACCTTAATCCTAACATGTATAAAGAATTTGTGTAGACTGACCAAAATAAAACCTAAGCTAGCTTGCAACTTAGATGAAGTAAAGGAATTTAGAGTATAAATGTCAATTAGAGTGAATGGCCGAGAATTTAAAGTACTTGCAATGGTCAAATACAATCCAAACACGTGGTGGATGTGTTTGTCAAGGTGATTTAAATAGCTATATGCTATAGAAGTTCCATATACTAACTAGTTATAATTTGTTATGTTAGATAGATTTTTAGGTGATGATGCTACAAGTTAAGAGTACATAAAGTTGATATGGAGTAGTTACCTCATATGAAAAATGTTGTTTAATGGAAGGGGGTCAATTCATATCCCAAGTATAGTAGAGTGTAGATATTGAAGGCAATAGTTCAAGTGCACAAGAATTGAAGCATAGAAAAAGGTGAAATGAAAGAATGGAAATTACACTTGATACTTTGTAGACGTAGAAGTACAGGAATGCATCATTGGTGAACATGGAAGGTGGAATAATTTGTGTGAAAAGAGGTCCTTATAGGTGAAAATATCTAATAGTGGCATGAGAAGGAGATTTTTGATCCATTGTATAAAGAATTTGGGTCAAGAATGGCCAAAAAAAACCCTCGATTAGCTTGCAACTTAGATGAAGTAAAGGAATATAGAGTATAAATGTCAAGTAGAGTGAATTATCAACAAGTTAAAGTACTTGCAATGGTTGAATACAATCTAGACACATGTGGTGGATGTGTTTGCCAAGGTTCTTTAAATAGCTATATGTTATATAAGTTCCTTCTACCAACCAGTTAAACTTTGTTATGATAGATAAATTTTTAGATGATGATACTACAAGTTAAGAGTACATCAAATCCCTTGCTATGGAGTGGTTACCTCTTGGGTAAAAGGTTGTGTGATGGAAGGGAGATTGATTCACATCCCAAGTATAATAGAGTGTAGATATGGAAGGCAATAGTTCAAATGCACAAGAATTGGAGCATAGAAAAAGGTGGTAAATTGCATTTCATATTTTGTAGGAGGAGAAATCCAATAATGCATCATTAGTGGACATAAAAGGTGGACAATTTTGTGTGAAAAGAGGTCCCTATAGGTGAAAAGATCCAATAGTGACACAAGAAGGATATTTTTGACCCATTGTATAAAGAATTTGGGTTGAATGACCAAAATAAAACCTTGATTAGCTTGCTAGTCAGATGAAGTAAATGAATGAGTATAAATGTCAAGTAGATTAAATGACCAATAAGTTCAAGCAATTACAATGGTCAAATACAATCTAGACACATGTGGCGGATGTGTTTGTCAAGATGATTTAAATAGCTATATACTATAGAAGTTCCTTATACTAACCAATTGGAATTTGTTGTGTTAGATAACTTTTTAGGAAATTATGCTACAAGTTAAGAGTACATAAAATCCCTTGTTATGTATTAATTACCTCTTGTGAAAATGGTTGTGTGATGGAAAGGGGATGAATTCATATTCTAAGTATAATACAGTGTGGATATGGAAGGCAATAGTTCAAGTGCACAAGAATCAGAGCATAGAAAAAACTAGAATGAAAGAATGGAAATTGCACTTGATAATTTCTAGGAGGAGAAGTCCAAGAATGCACCATTGTCGGACATGGAAGATGAACAAATTTGTGTGAAAAGAGGTCCCTATAGATGGAAAGATCAATAGTGGCATGAGAAGGAGATTCTTGACCTATTGTATAAAAAAATTGGGTTGAATGACCAAAACAAAACCTTGATTAGCTTGTAAATTAGATGAAGTAAATAAATATAGAGTATAAATGAAAATTAGAGTACTTTATTGGATTGGTTTCCCTTCAATGGGTATCAATTGATGCAAATCGAGATTGAGTACCCATTGAAGGGAAATCAATCCAAGCAGTGCTTCACAAATACAAATAATCCATTTACATATGCAAAATAATATCAGACAAAAAATCCAGACCCATCAACAATCAAACTTAACATCTACATGTTATTTGAAGGGATAGATTTTACATAGAAATGAAGAAAACACCAAGCTTCATACCCAAAAGAATTTAGACTTACAAACTTTGACCCCTACAACCGTCTAACACAAAATAGATGAAATATAAAAGATTATACTCAACACTAATATTTAGAACAACAACTTCAAAGAGATATTAACTACATATAAATAAACCACACATCAAATATCTACTATAAATATATTAACAATATTTACTACAGATATTAATCCACACCCTTCTAATCCTACTCACAACTCTTCCATGGATTGAAACAACCATGATTCTAAAAATTATAAATTCACTACAAATCCATGCCCACAAATTACAAAATAATTTGCGTTTTAATCCAACTCCAACTTCCTATTCCAACTTCATTGCTCTACTATATTCTTTCTCCTAACTTGGTATATCTTCATTCCTTTCTTTATGCCCTCTCCTCTCTATTTCAACACAACTCCATTGAAGTGTTGTTTGTTATTTTCAAAACCCCAAATAATGGATAGCTTGCTCTCTTTCTAACTCTTTTTCCCCACCACCTCCTTCTTCATTACTTACGCATCCCACTTCTTTTTCACGTTGTTCTCTATATTTTTATTTCCTATACCATATTCCCTCACATCACTGCCCATTTTCTCCTCTCCATAAAACCCCTTTAAATATTATTAATATGTTTTAAAAATATTTCAAAGATTGGCTGATTCTCCCATTTAATATGCCTTCCATCTCCCACACCACTTCTATTCTAGTTTTTCAACAAATTTGTTCTTTTTCTTCACGTAACCCATGTTAATGGTCTTCTTGCTAAAGTCTTCAAAAATGACAAATTGTTTCCCAAACTTATTCACTATCCCTACTACCATTATCTTTGTAATTGCCAACTTTTCATTAAAAACAATTTCAAATGAGAATTCTTTGCAATAGTTGGATGCTCTTATCATATTGTTCCTTGATCAACCCCTTAGAATTGAACAATATTGAAAATAATACTATTTAGTCATACAAATTCCTATAGAATAATTGTGTAATGCTAGGTTTCTTTTAAAGCGCTAATTGAAATGTATGGATGCACAACGATTTCTTAATTTTCAAATATTCTTGATTGATTACAATAAGCACATTAAATGCCTTTAAACATAAGTACATAAGAACATATCATGCAAATTTGTATTTAGTTACCCACGGATAGGAAGGGTAAATGTGGGAAGTTGGTCAAATTTGGAATAAAAAAATAAAATTAGGGTAGGACGAGTATGTGATTGTGAGGATGGCCTTTCGACTGCAAACTAGCCTTGGAACATAATAGGAGCTAGATCATAGTAGATAGTGTGTACATGAGAATAAGTGTGAGCATAAAAGTAATGAATGAGTGAATAAGGCAAATATGTAAATATGTATAAACATAAAAAACGGGTGAAGTGGCATGTGCATAGAAAAAAGAATAAATGATAAGTGGATAATATACAATAATACATTATTTATCAATATATCTATATATCAAAGAACTCTCCTAAAAAGTATATCCATATATCAAAGAAATCTCCTCAAAATAAATACAAAATAAATGATGATATCATTTATTTATGCCCTTTTTCCAAAATCTACTCCAAGTACATTTTATTAAGTTTTTTGTGTTTTCACAATTCTATCAATTATTTATATGTTTTGGCACTTGGAAAGAATCTGTTTGCGTTGGATGACAAAATTTGATCTGATTTATATGTACTGAGGTTATTAGTCTATGATTTTATCACTTGAAGACCTATAATATACAAATTTGATGATGAAACCTACAATGAATCTCTCATAATAGTCCCGATGAGGTACCCATGTACAAATAAATGAATCTCTCGTATCTAGATGTGGCTATCAATAGAGACACACCAAGGAGTTTAGTGACATTTTGATATGAATTATAATAAGACTAAAAACACATAAAAAATAACATGAATATACATTCACAATAACAACTAATTATTTCTATCTATTTTTCATCTAAAATTGTTTACTTCTATTGAGCATTTCTGTTTAACATAAAATAATTTAAAAATGTATGAAACCCTTCATTAGAAAAAGGCCTCTAATTTTGTCAAGAACAACGGCCGAGAAATTATAATTGACTTCCCTCCTTTGGACCGTAGACCAAGCATTTGCTTGAGGTGGATTTAGATTTACAAGTATTAGATTGATTGAAATTTAGAGATGTAAATAATAAATGAAATATTAACGTGCTTATCTAGATAGTGGGTAAGAACACAGGAAGCCAGTGAATCAATCCATGTGTATGTGATGGCGAGCACCAAGCTTGTGATAGGCCTGCCTAATGGTCGGACAGGGCACCTTCCTTCGACCTCTGGTATCTTCCTTAATCTCTCTCTGCTTTTTTCTTATGTTCATCTTGGAAGTGAAAATGAAAACTCTAGTCTCTTCCCATTTCAGGCGTTGTTCGTGCAGCGAGCTCGTGCAGTTTTATGAGAGGCGAGAAGGGCGTACTATGCATGAGAATGAGAGGCTTGGCAAGCAGGAGGAGGAGGAAGGACGGTCTCAAAGTGCAAGGCTTGTTTGGACTGGGCGTGCCCGAGCTGGTCGTGATTGCAGGAGTCACTGCTCTCATTTTTGGCCCCAAAAAGCTGCCTGAAATCGGAAAAAGTCTTGGCAAGACTGTAAAGAGTTTTCAACAGGTCCTTCTTCTCTCCCCAACTCTTGATTTTAGGGTTGAAACAATTCAACAATTCATTTGCTAGAAAAATGTCAGCAAGATAGTTAGGAGTGAATTCAAGTAAATGATACATTTGTAACATGTTCACAATTCAATTTTATTTGTCACTTTTATCATTAATAATGCAGTCAGCTGGGTTGTGGTTTAGGGGGTAAATTCTTGGGAATTTATCACCTCTAGCCAACATTCAGCCTAAGGAAAAGGGCTCACCTACCCAAAATGGTTAATTTCTAGGCATTATTGCTTCCTCGTTTCACTAGTTTATCTTTCAAAACGATTCCTATTTGTACCCAAAGGCAACTGTTTTTTCTTTTTACGCCTTTTTTGCAATATCTTCTTTAGTAGCAGCCTATCTTAAAGTTTGACTTTCTTTATTGGCTTATTCTCATGCTTTAGATAACTTTATGAAATTGACACCGAAATTGATTATGAAAATTTGTGATAAGTCTGGTTCAGCTAGTTTGAGTGGGTATTTAATCAACTCTGTGCAAAATTATTGCCAATTATCATGTCAAGTTTTACTTTGCAGCTTGCAAAGACATTTGAATTAAAAAAAGCCATGTAATTATGCTCAACTCATAAAAGTGAAAACTAGCTTAGCTTTCGAAGTTCCTTGCCATTGCCTATTTGTAAGCTTTACCCTTGCACACAACAACTAGCTGACATGGAAACATGGGTGACAATGATTAATCAGTCCATTGTTCGAACCTTAAAAGTAGAGACGAATTTTATAACTTTATGGAACCCTATATTGGAGAAATGGGTAGATCCATCCAAATGAGAGTTAAGGAGCATGGTTGGTATATCAGGCATAATAGAGTGGAAAAATCAGCACTGGCAGAACATTCACTAGCGACCGAGCATGATATTTGCATCAATGAAGCAAAAGTGTCGGCTAGGGAAGACCACTATGTGAAGAGACACCGACGGAAGTCACTAAAATCATGCAACACACTAACAATATCAACGGAGTGGAGAATGGATGATCAGCAATTTGTGGAGACTTTTAATTCACAATAACAACATCAGCAACTCTGGTGAAGACAACAAGGACAACAACGATGATGATGGCAGCAACAACAATAACAAGAAGGAACATAACAATGATAATAAGTATATTAGTTACACAAATGATATACATAAATCAGTGTGAATAATTTTCAATCTTTTGAATTTTCGGAAGGCAGGAATAGAAGTGTTTTAAATTTTCTAAAGGACTGGTTTCTGTGCTTGGATATGAAAATATTTGATACAGATCATAGAGATGAAGGTGATAATTGAGCTTCCTCAGCTTTTATGTTAGAAGGTTCAAGGTCTAAAACATATAGTTAGATCAAGTCTGAAGATTTGAGAGGCTGATGATGATGTGCTGTCTAATTTATGAAAACACGCATATTTACTTGAAAGGTGAAAAATGGAAAAGACAATTGACTACAATTGTCACATGACTTTGTGACACATCCTTGCCTTACATTTTTAGTATAGCAATAGATTATCACGATTCAATTCTGTTACTTTAGCATAGACAATGTTGATAGAGTTGATCTGAAATTGAAATTATGCATGAGATCACTTACTGAAGAAAACAATGGTGCACGTGTATTTAACATAGTTGCTAGGAGATTGGTAATGGTACTAGTACGGGAAATTGGTACCAGTACCAGTACATCAATTTTTGAAAAAGAGGAGAGGGGGGTTCTTGGAGATGCCATTTTTTTTAGTATAATTTAATAATTTATAAATTTGCTACATTAAAACTGAAAATATCATGACATTGAAGTTTGAACTTTCAAAACAAGAGCATTGATAAAGTTTAACATTAAATTTAAAGTTTAAACACACAGATGTCAAAGAGTTCATACTACAAATTTGATATTACATATTGAAATTCAGAAATGTCAATACATTTTTTTTTCGTTTCATATGGAAACTTGTCGAAACGTAGGGTTTTTTTTTTTGTTTTTTTAATGAAAAAATAAGGAAACGTTGGCAAGATGTCTCCTGCAAGCAGTGGCGTCTCCAACGAGTTTCTGATGCGCCCCAAGGGTCGGAGACGCATCTCCGTGCAACTATGGTATTTAATATTGATGGAACATCCAAGTGTATTCTATTTGTACTAAAAAGAAAAAGTTATAAGTTTTGAAATATGGGATAACATTTCTAAAATCAAAACGTCATGGTTCTTACCTCAAGACAGTTGAATCCTAATACACTAGTGTACACTCAGTGCAAAGTTGAAGACAATAACAATAACCAAGTGGGATGTAGGTGCTAGTTTATTGAACAAAACTTGACAATTGTTTTTGAATATAATTTCAAATTATCCTTTTCTTCTTACAGAAGTTTAGAAACATCTTCTCCTTTAGCTTGCTAATGAAATGGAAAGTTGAGGTTAAACAATGATGTGAGATTATTTGAAAAGAAATATTTGTTGTTTCCTAACTGGAGATGTAAGTAGAATTAGAATATTGGATTTAGGAAATGACCTGTCACTTGTAATAGCTTATGAAATTGATTGTGCCATCATCAATTAGTGATTTCCCATATGGGATGATATTTTCTGTTGACCCTAACATAGCTGGTTATTATGGCCTCCTTGGTCCTATGCACGTGCTTATACACACAGCCCATCACAGACTTCTTCCTGTCAACAACAAAAAAAAAGGGCTATCTAAAGGCTCTATGATCTATTAAGAAATAACATAAGTTGTAATATTCAAGAAGAGAATATAAACAAATAAAAATAACATAAATCTAGTAAAGTGGACAAAAGAGGATTGAAATAAAATCATTTGTAATCTACTTTGTCCATAGCCAATATCATTGCTCATCAAAGACTAAATTCACACTATCAACTTCTACATTGTTTCTCAAGTATGAAGTGAGGAAGACTTGTCACTAACAAACATATGTGTCAAAGCAACCTTTGATTAAAGAAAAGATTGGAATGTGATAAATTTGGTTGGACAGTGGGTTACATAAAGAAAAGCAAACTCCTCCTCTGAATGCTTCTTCATTAAGTTTTGGACCCAAGCATGGTTGTACATTTGTAAATATTGTGAACACTATCTACATTGGGATTGACCCAAGAAAGTTGGTCGAGATCCTCAAATATAAGGTCAAGGCAATCAGTAGGACAAGAAGTCTAGAAAAGAGGGGGATGACTCTCCATTAGAAGTCTACATTCAACAAAATAATTTGCTGCATTATTTTTTATTACCTTCACAAGATTGGCCTCATCAACCTCAGCCACAACTTCCTCTAAAATCTCTCAAAGCAATTTTGTATTTTTCTTCTTCCTTGAATTTTCAATGAATTTAGGAAAACCATTCTACTGTAAGAAGAATCAAGGAAATTTGAACATCATGTCTCTCCTATCTGTCCAACCATCAAACTTGATGGTGTAAACCTTCTTTTGCCATATTTGTCCAACCATCACACAACTCATAAAAAATGAAGCTTACATCTACCACCTTCTCATTCAAGATTCCACCTCTTATCTCCCCATCATTAGGGGCTTTGAAACCTACCCAACAACAGCAATAACATCCACTTTTCTTTTTCCAATAAGGAGATCTCAAACAAAAAAATGAGTATTCTAAGTTTAGAAAAGCAGTGACTTGTAAAATTTAAGAGATAAATAAATCAAAAATCATATATTTTAAAAAAATAAGAACTAATTACCTCCTACATGAAATAGATTGAATAATAGAACCCAAAAAGTCCCCAATCGCATTCTTTGTCGCTTGATGTTTGTCTATGTTCCAACCCATGCTCTCAACTGATTGTTGGGAACTTGGAGAAGTGCATGGTACAATATCAGAATTCAATTTCAATTTTCAACCTCTAGGGCTAACACTAATGCTCAAACTCTAAGGGAATTAAGGATGTTTATAAGTATAAGCATCTAGTTGTCCCACGGTTGCCTTTTCTTCTCTTCGCTTCTTTTGAATGTCCTTTTCTTTAAAGGTCTCTAATTGAGTTTGCACAACTTCAAGTGGGCCTTTTATGGCTTTGTCCTCACAACCACAATTTAGATGAATTTATAAGAACCGTTTGTGGCTTCAGCATGAATAGATGACACTTTGTCACAACAAGATGATTAATAGATGTGCTCAACCTACTAATTAGAGAAGAGTGAGAGAGCACATTCCTTATGTTTCAAATGGCCTTACCAAACCATACATGATAGTCTTAGTAAGACTTCTGGGATCGTGACTAAGGAAAGGGGTGAGGATGGGTATTGACATGAAGGTTGTTTGTTCTATTATGGACTGCTAAGTATAATTGTTCATGGTATCAAAGCTTAGGGATTAAAACTCCCTGGGTTCTGATCCTTTGTGAAGGGACAATATCTTATAAATATTTTGAGTTGTAACTTTTATTCTCTGTAAAGCCAATTTTATGAGGAGTGAGATCCAGCAAAATTTGTGAGCAGAGGACAAGTTTTGATTTCTATTGAATTTCTTGTGAAAAAATTGTTAGGTTTCTACTTTTGGTTCACTAAAAAATTAGACCATTGAAACCCTCAAGTTCGCTTTGGAAAATTAATCAAGCCTAGTGGCCTTAGCACTGGTAGGTGGTTGTAATGGTGACCAATGCATTGATATAGTGGCAGGTCACATGTATGATTAGGGACTAGTGCATGGAGTGACAGAGAGATAAATTTGTGTTTTTGGTTTTTAAAACAAGTAGGTGGCATAGGTAATTGTGCTAACAGTCACAACCTTCTACCAAGCAGGTGTGATGCCAAGTGGCTACAAGGTTGCATAGTCAGGAATTTAAACCCTTCAAATTTTTGTTAGTTCAGTAATGAGTTAGTTGCTAAAGTTAGCATGACATGCAACAGTGATATTGCTAGAAGTGATGTGGAGGTTGAGTTGGCATATTGTGTGATTGTCAGGTAGAAAGCTAGCTTGGTAGTGGGTACCACAGCATGTGGTCACAAGGTGATAGGTTGGCTGTTCAAATCCTGCGGATCTCTCCTTGAAATTCTTGTTTGGTTTGGTAATGAGTCAGATGCTAAAATCAGCATGACATGACAACAAGGATATCACCATAGGTGATGTGGCACGTCATGTCATATGGCGGCATCTAACTAGGGATATAGGGTCCATGTGGAAATTGGCAGAAATTGCAAAAATTCCCAAAATTATTGGTTGAGTAGCCAATACATGTCTATATCATTGGGCCAATTTTTTGACTATTTATCCCAAATTGCTTGTTCAACCGTCCAATTGTTATATTAGCAGGGGTAGTTCAGCCAGTAATGACAGTTCAGTCAATGGACATTCCATAACATAAAATCAGCAAAGAACTTGAACTTCCAATGGCAATAACTTTGTCAAACAGACTCCTTTTGAATTTTCTTTTGAACTATTGGAAAGCTAATTTCGAGTGCTTTGTAGTGGTTTGCTTTTTATCAGCATTTGCAAATTTCTTCTGCTGTCTTAAGTTTTTTGGAATATGGAGACGATTCCAGGTCTAGTGGGACATAATTTTCACATGTGGGATTGTTCCATTGAGATTGCTTTGAGGACCAAGGGTTAATGGCTGATAGAATGTGAGATTGAGACAATCCTTTCAGCTGAGAAGGATGCATTCTACAACATGGTATATTAGGTTATTATGATTGTGCAAATCAATGTTGCATCTAAACTATGTTTTCATCTCAAGAAGTCTAAAACTTAGGAGTTATTCAATTCTTTGAAGAAATTGTTTGGACAAGTTGATTAGTCAAGGGTTTTCAAGTCGAATCATGAGATATCTTCTCTCAATCTATTGACATTTAAGAGGATTAAGGACTATTTAGATCATGTAAAGAATATTTAGTTTTAATTGGGAGAGTGCAGTATAGTGTATTGTTGTCGTTTTAATTTTGTCTCTTGCAAGACAATACAAAACGAACAAGCACATGAGGCTAAACTCTCTTCAAATTCAGAGAGGAAGCTCTCAAAAAACTAAAAAACCATCCTAGACCTAAAGCTATGAACAAAATTCACAGTTATACACACTTTACAATATTCTCAAAGGGAGCTTGTATAAATGACATAACTGAAATAAACTTTTCCCTATCCTTTTGTTCTCGAAAGATGAGCACAAGACCTGAAAGCTTCTTCTCTCACGATCAAGGTTTTTATGATCAAGACTTTCAACTGAAACAAAATAAATTAGATCAAAATGTTTTCTAACTAGCTGAAAACAGAGATGAGCACATCCACATATACAAAAAAGAAAAAACAAACTACCTCTAACAAAAATCCATAATGCAAGATTTCAAGATAATGAACAATTAGAAGCACACAAAGGTACTTGCTAAGATAAATTGCAGCATTGATGCAAAGCTCAACATTGTTCTTTACTTTAATTCATTTAATAAAACCTCACATACATAACACACATGAAACTCAGACCAATACTCGGATGACAAGCTCAGCAGCAGAAGCACAACTTTAACTATCATTTCATGTCTTGTGCTCAAAGCACTTATTTTACAAGTTACAAATGCTTAATTTTGGGACTTTAGAATAATCAGTTTGATTCCCAAAAAAGTGCACTTTAACACAAAACACTTAAATCTGCAGAAAACAGGTAAGAAAAGGAACTAATAAAACAAAACTAAGCGTAAAAAACTAATAAAAATAAAACAACCTAAAATAGGCTCTCAGCTCCACCTGGAATAGAACTTCTGGAAACAGCAACTGTCAGACATATCCATTGCTAAAAATAGCATTATGATGTGTGGACACCCTCTCTGATTCTGATGCATTTCTCTCTTTGTCCTGAAATTGGTGAATTTCTTGAAAAACTCTTGAAACCCAAAACCACTATGAAACTTTAACAAATCAACTTGGTGACTATAATCTTAAACAATCCATGGAAACTAAGTAAATCCTGTGTTTTAAACCCTATGTCTTATTTCTGCAGGTCAAAAACATTGAATGAGTCCATTGGACAAGGGTATGAAGCAATGACTGCCTATGCTTATTTGTCTTGGTCAATCCTTAGCAACAAACTCTTGGAGAAATTGCAACTCTGCCATCATTTGTATACGAGGTGCTGGGTTTCTTGAACTCACTGTTTATGTTTTTTTTGGAAACTTGAAACCCTGCAATATCAGTTAATCATAACTGCTGTCACAAACTGCCCACAATTTCTGATTTTGAAAACAGGGATATGAAAAATGACCATTATGTACAAATGCAGAACCACTGTCATACATGACTGAAACATGTCTTTTGCTGCTTGTAGGAAGTTGTAAATCTGCTGATTGATGAAACCTTGCTAAACTACCTGCCTTGTAGGTGGCTGCAAATGCTGTCATAAACAGTTCTACATACCGAGTGTACATTTGACTGTTCAAGACACATTACTTGTGTTTCTTCCCTGTGAAGTGCCCCCTAGTTCAGTCCTTCCTGACCTGCTGCAATCTGCAAGGAGAGAAACTTGAGCACAAATCTGCCTTGGGCGATCTGAGCAGCAACTGGAATGAGTTTAATGGTGAACTTGCATTGAACAAATAGGAAATGAGCTCAATTTTAAGTGGTTTTTCACTCTATGCATTAAAGCTGGCCAACTTTATTAAATGTAGGTGCCACTTTAACATAGCCCACTGTTACAGATGAAGAATCATGCCAAAATAGATCTGTTGCCAGGCGAAAATGTCATGGGTGTGCAAACTTAGTGGCTTTGTTGGGTTAGAGGAAGCTGGTTATCCAAATGAGGTGTTTTTGTTGGGCAAACACTTGTCTTGTGGGTGAATTTCTTACTTGAGCCATCCGAAAGTCTCCTAGGGGCATGGCTTGTGAAACTTAACCACTTAACCACTTGAACATTTCTAGATCTCACATTTTCGTCAGTTGTGCTCTTCAATCACTGTCTAGTCATATTATGTCACTTTGTTTTGCTGCTTGACCTGCTGCCAGTGCACAATCTTCCTCTAACTGCCACTGAAACACTTTAAAATCCTGCTCACTGCTGAAGTTTTCTCTTTTTCATCACTCTTTCATTTGAAGATTACCACTACTCTTGTGTTCTTCTGTTTGCATGCTATATTTTCCTCCATTTTACCATTTGTTGCTGAAAAAGATGAATGAATGTGAGGAAAACGCAATGATTTTGCCTTACATATATTGCTCATAACCTGAGCAGGTTGGCCTTGAATTAGATTTTTTTTGTCTTTTATGAAGCTACTGCTGGGGTGTAATAAGTACAAGTATAGTTATATTATTGAGATTGTTCTTGCTAATTTGAGGCTTCCATTTGATGTATTACTCTTCATGTTCTTTTTTTTTCCACAACCATGACAAAGCAAGATGGCATTGTTAGGAATTAGGTGTTGTACACTTTGCATAATGTTTATAATGTTTAATTTATTATTAAATGTGGGGTCATGGTTTTGTAATCTCATGGTTTTATGTAATACCATTTGATGATTTTTTGTGAGCTTATTTTTGTAAAAGCAAACAGAAGTGTAGTTGTCTAAGGTTGGTTAGTTGGGGTTTTGAGTCTTCTTCTGAAGAGTGCATATGTGAATCATGGCATGGGATGTGTGGTTATATGCTTGGACACATGGAGGATACATTGAGGAGGCTTGATGTTTCAGAGGTGTTCATGGAGGCTTTGAAGACGTATTGTAATGTTTATTTCTGAATAATACATGAGTCATGGATGCTTTTGGAGGCTAGGTTTTTCCCTCTTGAGGGTTTTTCTAGGGTATATCTTGTGTCATCTTTTGATGGGTATGTTGTCTAATCTCTTGCGTATGGATTCTGAGTACTTATTTGCATTGATTTCACTTTTGGGTTATGTGGAAATTGTTATTAGATAGTTGCAATTTTCCTTTCATTTGGTATCAGAGCCATGGTTGTGGTTGGATAACCCTAGGTTGAGCAAATCTTGTTTAAGTTTGAATCTATGGTCTTGCATGAAAGAATGAAAGACATGGCAAGATATGAGGGTTTTGCAGGTTGTTCATTGCAGATCTGAGGCTTTTGGGTTTGCTGTTATGATGGGTTGTTTGCGGATTTGGGGTTTGGAAAATGTTGAGTCAAATGGGTTTCTTGGATGTGCATTCAAATGAGGGTTTTGTGGGGGAAGTGTTGCAAATGATCCCTTGGGACAAAATGGACCTCACCATTGGATCCGGGTTGGCTGAAAAACGAAGATTCATATAAAATTTGCCCTATTTTGGTCACTGTGGAAAAATGCAAAAGAAAATTTAGCCCTTGCCCTAGTCGTATAGCTATATGACTGTTTGCAGAGACAAAGGTCGCAAAGAATAAATTAAAAAAAATTGGGTCTCGTGGGGTCTATAGACCCCACGTCCTTGCCTTGTCAATCGGTTGTATGTTGACATGACAGGCTGGTTGTACGCCGCCGACTTTGTCAATCAGGGGTTGGGTGGGCCTCAGCGCCCTGCTGTGGGGTGAGGTCTAGTGAGGGACCAGCGCTCCCCCTCGTGGGAGAAAAATGAAATATACTGAGCCAATTTTTTCAATTTTTACCAAGTACACAACAATGCAGAGAGCACCCGTTAGGGTTATATAATTCAAACCGGCAGATTACAAATAACTCGTTGCCAAGAATGCGCACTCAATCTCAACAAGAGAGAGGCTATCATATGGCAAGAGGATCGTTAGTGCCTTAAACAAAAATGCAACTGAAGGTAACTCTAACCAAGAATGTGTTCGCGAAGGACGAACATATGGTCAGAGGATCTTCTACGCTACAAGTACTGAAAACAAACTCAACACCAAGCATGTGCTGCCCAATCCAGTATGGAAAGGAGGCGACTATATGGTGGAGTGCTAAGAATTACAATGCTATGAAGGGAAATAAGCAAGAATGCTGAAGTACTCGACATCAAGCATGTGCTTTCCAACCCGAGACGGAATGGGAGCTACCATATGACGGAGATATAAAGAAATACAATGCAGTTTCAGAATATAAGATAAGCATTACAAATCAGAATTAAGAAAGATTAAGAACTGCTGCCAGTACTACTGTCAGCTTACAATATGAAGAGCATTCGCCTGCCAAGAGCATATGAGTATAACAGATTAGCATTACATCATATAAAAGAACTCTCTTTTGCTTAATCAAGGATGTCGAGACCAATATCTTCACTCAGAGACTAAATGATGATTCTGATTTTTAACAGATCTGCACTTTAATTTAAGAACCAGCAACCTATCAACTTACTTAAATGATCATATCTCTCTCACAACTCATCCAATTGACATGAAACGAAGTGCAATAGACCCTAATGATGAAGGCGACCAAGATAGAGCTCTGGAAACTGATCAAAAGACCCTAAATGAAATATGCACGAATTCCAAGACAAAATCAAATGGTACGGCCCAGCAAGAGGGCGATTTCTCTTTAAAAATTCAATGCTTCACTAAAAAATCTGAAACTTACAGAAAAGGTTCCCCCTTCATAGACAGAGAGATCTAAACAATACCCATAATGAATCTTTTTGTATTTCTGACTTATGAATAAAAACAACAATCTGCTATGAAGAATATGCAATTCTTGAATCTCTCTAATATGCATAAAACTGATCTATAAAACCACACACTGACTACAATGCACAAAACCCACTCCAAATCAATCAAACTACACTATCTCACCACTAGTCGCTATCTTTCAAGCGAGAAGCAATGCCAAGCTAGGAGGCTTACATTCCTCAAAGCAATCCCAAAGCCAATCCGGCAGCATAACATTCCTGTAGACAAAAGATAATCCAAAAGAGAACCAATGGCTTCCTTTTATAATTTCCAGATGACTCTTCTCGAAAACCTAATCTTCAAACCCTAATCCTCCAATAGGTGGCGTCCCACTTTCCCAAGCAATATTTTGACTTTTTAATTATAAACTTTATCTCTTCCTTGAAGTTGGCGTCCAACTTAAGCTTGGATTAAATCTTTTAATGAGAAATATAATTAATTCCTTCAATGAAGCGCCCACCCATAAAGAACATCTTTTAAAAACAACTTAAAGAGTTGTAGCTAGGCCAAGGGGGTCAATGTTAAAATATAACATTAAAGCATGATTTAATTAAAATAATTCGAACTTATCTCTCCAATTGTGCCCCGAAGCCAAAAATGAGTAAGCCAACTAATCAGTTTGACGTAGAAAGCCAACTGTGCCAAAACCAACAAGTTCACTGCCATAAATAGAATTTACTAAAAATAGTAAATTCCTGAAGATGCTCAGAATGCCAAGAAGAACATATCACTGCGAAGCTCTCTGAAAACCCAGAAAGAATCCGCCATTGAATCAACCAACCTCGGGCAAGAGCATCCTTCAAAACAAGAAACCCTAATTTTACCTTCCGAGTAGCCTATGGGTATTTGGAATAGGCCAACGGTTAACTGGAACGATCATGCTCGAGAAGGGGACATTGCAAAAAATTAAATCCACCTTAAAAAATTTCAAATCCATTGGTAATTCAAAATTTAAAAGGTTTAAACAATTTTTTTATAAATTTTAGTTCCACTGCCCATTCAACGCCAACACCGTTGGTGGCTCTACCCAGGCGCCATCCTTGCACACTCTATAAGACAGATTGGAGGACTTTTATTCAAACGGGCATAACTTTCACTCAAATTGTTAGATTTTTGACTTCTTATACTTGTCGAAAAGCTCTCTCCGAGCACTATGCTGTGGTATAGATTTTGTTCCCTGGTTTTGCTGTTTTGATTAGTTTTTGGGGCCTAAAAGCAAGATGTTTTCGGTTTCATGGTTTTGAGCATAAATTTTACATATGGAATTGGATTTTCGATTTCAAATAGGCATTGGAGAGCATGTTCAGTTTACTTCATAGTGGTGTTGATAGTTTCTCAGTTTGATGAGCAGAGAGAGTTGTGT
Source organism: Sequoia sempervirens (assembly GCA_007258455.2). Taxonomy (NCBI): domain Eukaryota; kingdom Viridiplantae; phylum Streptophyta; class Pinopsida; order Cupressales; family Cupressaceae; genus Sequoia; species Sequoia sempervirens. Next base: position 52,213 of record VDFB02347735.1, on the reverse strand, counting down.
ACTTGTTTGATCACTTGTTGGTGCTTGAGATTTGGGGTGTGATTGTGTGAGCATCCGGACGAGTCAAGAGGCGAAACATTGAGGGAATACATGTTTTCATATGGTTTTCATGATGGTACAACTGGTTTTTAGATTTGGTGCTTCTTGGTACAAGTTTACATGTGTTTTTCAGAGTTGGAATTTGATGGTGACAGGTACACAGGTTGTCTTTGGTTTTGAGGACATGTTTGGACATGGTTTGAGACTTGGAGTCTCATGTGGGTGATAGTTGAATGCAGGTACAACATTGGTGTTGATTATGGTATCATGATTATGCAGGCACACTTTTGTATTGGCATGACATAATTAAGTTTGTGGTGTTTTGGTGGTGATTTGGTTTGGTGTTAGGAGGTTGTTTCTTATCTCCTAGATGCTTGTTTGGTTCCTTGACTATGGTACTTGGGTGTGGACATATTTGGCAAATCAGATATGAGGTTGATTTGGCGTTTGAGTCATTTGGTCTACAAAATTATTCTCTTTGATATCTTAGTTTGCAGTTTACTAATGTGATGATGAGTTTGCATGTTTCAGTGATTGGATCTACGAGTTATATGATTGGTAGGTATGCACAACCTATTGATTGCAGTGGGATCACTCGGATGTGGACTGTCTATATCCACTAGGTTTGATTTAGTGTTGTTGCAAACTTTGTTAGTTGGCCTTGCCTGTGGTCATTTGTACATTGGTATGCGTGCTTTAAGATGAGAGGATGTATGATGTTTATAGTACCTAGATAGTCAATTTTGGGACTTGTAGCATGATGGTTTTATGACTTTGTCATGGATAGCTTGGCTACACTTTTCAGCAGGAGCTTTTGACAGTGATGGATCGGCGATGTTGGATATATTCTTGATGGTTTGTTGGCGGTTGTATCTTTTTAGCTTGGAGATCATAGTTTCACTTGATGTTACTGACATTTCAATTGTGTGTGTAGACCTGGATGATTTTCATTTAGGAGATGGTTATCACGATGCCATGTGTGACTCGATATCATGGTTCAGTGGGAGTTGTTGGCAGTGATGTGGAGTCACCATTTGATGGTGGATGATCTTCTTTAGTGTTGCAAATGTTTGGAGGAGCTCTTAGATCCTGTTGCTGCAGAAGAGTTCTTTCACATTTACAGGTTCACTAGTAGGAGATGGTTATCTTCATGTGATTGGAGATGTTGATTCTTGGTTTAGAGGGTGGTTGTTATTATGTCATGGTTTACTCTTGATACCGGTTTAGAGTTTTGGCATGATACTTGTTCTCTGGAGACCAGGATGTTTGCATTATTGCATGTGATCTCCTAGGAGGAGATGGTTAGATCATGTTATCATTTGTATGTTCCTAATTCCTAGGTTGGATATGTGACATTGATCTTGTTTGGTTCTCTTTGTATCGAGTACATGATCATTTGCTTGATTACTTCATGATGATGCTATGTTGCATTTGGAGTTTGGCATGGATTGATTGGTTATAGGTGCCCATGGATACTTGGAGACTTAGGTGAGGCTGGAGTTCTCTTGTGGTTAGAGACATGTTGTTGAGATGGTTACTCTTGATGAGATTTCAGCAGGAAGTTCGAAGAGCCTACACCTTGGTTGGACGTGAGTCCAACATGGACCTATGAGGAGAGTGTTCTTGGATGAGTCATGATGACATGGATATCTTGGAGGAGCATTCTTATTCCCCACTCTTGGTCTACTCAACGGTTTACTTGAGAGGTATTGCCCATTGTTCCTTTCAGGTATATTATGGTTTATGCCTATCTTTCATAGATATGGATCTTGAGCTATGGATTCATGGGTAGTTCTAGAGGATTCATTTTGAGAGATGTTTGGTATTTGTTATCTCCTTGCATATATGAGTCGATATTATGATTCCATTATGAGGATCTTAGGAGATGGTTTATGGGCTGATTTCCTTCTTTGGGAATGGTTACATTGAGTTTGGTCTTCTTGTTTTGAGAGGCTTACATCCATGTTAGTTACATGATACATATGTTATGTTTGATCTTGGTGATTGAACGGTTGGGTGTTGTTATGGCATTTCTTTTGGGCTGTTGTGGAGGAGATCACACTTGACACGGTTAGCATTTAGAGGTGTATGTAGGACTTTCTACAGGTGTATGATGTGCAGTGTTTCTCTCTTTGGTTTTGGTTATCTTCCTAGATGTTTGGTTTCACATGACATTGGTTTTGAGGTTTGGTTGGAGTATGGTGATCATTAGGCTTGTGCTCATGTGTTGTCACTTGGTTTTTGGGTGATGACATGGAGGTTCCTTTACCCCTTTCCTTTGTTGGGTGTGGAGAACATGGGAGAGCAATGGAGACTTGTGGTGAGAGTTGTTCTTACAGGCTATTTATTTACAGGTTTTGCATATCATTGTGGATGTTCCTTGGTACTACATGATGTTGTTTACACTTTCTATGTGATGCTATTAGTAGACTTGGTATGTCTTGATCATTTTTCAGATTTGCATTACCCATGTAGTGGGAGCTCTTGGATGTGTATGTCATTCTTTGATAGGTTTGCACATGGAGCTTGTGATTGTGGTTTATAGGTGTATATGTTGATGGCATGAGTTTACTATGTTTGTATACCTTGGAGGTATGGATAGTTGGATGTGTTAGCACTTGTTGTGGGTGCTATTTTAGCTATGGTTAGTGTATCTTGATAGCTACTGGTGCATATTGATACCTTTGGATTGAGTGTTTGTGTTTGGGATATCAATTGAGGTAGGACTTATGCTTCGTTGTGATAGTTTGTATGGCTTCTTATCTTTGTGCATTGGCATGATGGAGGATGAGAGCATTCATGCTTGGGATGGTGGTCACCTTGTTTCTTGTTATAAATATCTTGATGGAGCACATGGAGCACTTTGATTCCTTGCTGGTATATGTGGCTATAGGAATTGTTCCCTTGTTCATGTTTTGAGGTTACTTGTTACCCCCTATGCAATGTATACAAGTGGGAGAATGTTAGGAATTAGGTGTTATACACCTTGCATAATGTTTAATTTATTATTATGTTTGTGGTGTACCTAGGGGGACCTAGAAGTACGTGCATCACTAGGAGTTAACATTCTTGGGGCCGCTTTATGTTATATGTAAAATTGGGACATAAGTTGAATGTAAGTCGTAAAAATTTATTCATTTAATATTGGGGAAAGTAATTTAATAAAGTACCCAATATTAAATGTGGGGTCATGGTTTTGTCATCTCATGGTTTTATGTAATCCCACTTGGTGGTTTTGTGTGAGCTTGTTTCTATAAAAGCAAGCACAAGGGTAGTTGTCTAAGGTTGGCTAGTTGGGGTTTTGAGTCTTCTTCTGAAGAGTGCATTTGTGAAACATGGCATGGGATGTGTGGTTACATGCTTAGACACATGGAGGATGCATTGAGGAGGCTTGATGTTTCAGAGGTGTTCATGGAGGCTCTAAAGATGTATTGTAATGTTTATTGCTGAATAATACATGTGTCATGGATGCTTTTGGAGGCTGTTTTTTTCCCTTTTGAGGGTTTTTTTAGGGTATATCTTGTGTCATCTTTTGATAGGTATGTTGTCTATTCTCTTGCATATGGATTATGAGTACTTATTTGCATTGATTTCTCTTTTGGGTTATGTGGAAATTATCATTAGATGGTTGCAAGTTTCTTTTTAGGCATCTATATGCCTTTTGATGCCATGTGTTCTCTGTTGACTGCAGAACAAGAGAAGCTCACCTAGTGGGTGTGCTTGGTTTGAGGCAACGATTTCGTGTAAGGGGAAGAAAAGCAGAACTTAAGGAGAACTAAGACAAAAATGTGCATATGAGGGAAACCGAGGTGACATTGAAGATGGGAACCAAGAAGAGCTCTAATGCAGATTGTAAGGGTGGTCACAAAGGAGGGAAGCACAGGGAGTGTGCCCATTGTGGCAAGCCTAGACATATTGAGGACACTTGTTTCAAGAATATGAATCACTTAATATAGGAAGTGAAGGAACTCAAAGAACACTAGGGAAAACATATGAAAAGGGTAAAATAATGTTCTTGTAACTCATATTATCCTGAATAGGCTCTCAAATGTGATTTTACATTGAATTTTGGTTGCACTCATATGGCAAAGTATGGTAGTTTGTTGCAAGAGCTTGCCAAGGAAGATGATAAGAAAGTTTATATATCAGATGATTTAACTCTTTTTATTGTTGTTAGTGGCAATGTTGTGCTTGATGATAGCATAATCACCATATATTTGTGAATATGCTATTAGTTTTTTCAAATAATTGAGCAAGGTAGTAAGGTTGAGTTTTGTCTTGACAAATTCATTGCAACAATCGTAACAATCATTTAAAGTTGATCAATGGTGGCAAACTTATAAGCAAACATAGGTTTATAAGTTCACAAGTTTCAGCGACATCCCAATGAATTAGGGTTTAAATGCACTTGTGGCCAAGGTAGATGGTGCCACAAGTAGTTACAGCAGAGATTATGGACACCTAAGTTTCAGCTGCATGCAATTATTGGGTTAAATAGCTATGATCCATGAGTCACCTCCTATCTCTCCATCAAGCGGCATGTGCAAAGGATGTGTTCTTGACAAAAATCACTAGGAAAAGTTTGAAGAAAGGAAGGCATGGTGTGCTAAGCATTTGTAGCTTGTACATCTTGACTATCATTGATAATTTCCCCTAAAATACTTAGGTTTATCATGTGAAATCTGTCTGACTTTAGAGAAGTTCATCAAATGGAGAGCCATGGTTGAGAAGCAGTTTGGACACCTAGTAAAATGGTTGAGATCAGATTGTTGAGGTGTATATGTTGATCATGTGTTTGAAGCATATTGTTCCAAGCATGGTATTGCGTGGCAATATACTGTTGCCTATACTCTCTACTAGAATGGTACAACAAAGAAAAAGAACAGGACTTTGGTTGAGATGCTGCTTTGTATGTGAAACCATTTGTTTTTTTAACGTACTCTTAACAAGGTATGTACTAAACCAATTTGAGACATGATGCCCTATTAAAAGTGTAGTAGGAAGCCGACTATTATCCACTGAATATTGTTTGGCACTGTTGCTTGGGTCCACATTTAGGATGGGAAAAGGTATAAGATAATCCTAAGAGCCATACATGCATAAAGATGGGCTATTCGAAGGAGTGCAAATCCTATCAATTGTTGGATCCTGCTAGGAATAAGATCATCATTGGGAGAGATCTCATCTTTGATGAGGTGACTTCATTTGAGGATGCACTTGAATGCATCTATACTTATAGTGTTCAGTTTGTCAACATTTTATTTTGCCCCTTTCAAGACAACACAAAATGAAACATGTAAGGATAAACCTTTCTTCAAATTAGAAGGGGAATCTCCAATTTAATTAAAAAGTAAACTCAACCCTAGAACTTACAAAAATGACCTTTAACTTTTAAAATGTGTACAGGTATCTTTGGGGTTTTCAGCATGCAATATAAAATAAAGAAAAACATTATCCTTTTTGTTTTCGGGTATGAGCACAAGGCTAAAATAGCTCTTTATGCACAGAGAAGAGATTTTATAATCTTCCAACTGACACAAATGGTCAAATCTATGATAACTAAACACCACATATGCTAAAAATAAGCAACAGAAAGTGTATGCAGACACAAGAATTGGAATTGTAAACAAAGATGAGCTTCTGCAAATCAAATAAAGAAATTGCATATAAAGCTACAATAACCACTTCAATGAAGATTACAGCACAAAGCCTGCAATACTTACTAAAAATTATTTGATTTACCAAATGAACACAGAGAAGACAACACAAAGCAGCTTGACCAACAATTTAGGATCACTATTGGCTTCAAACTAAGTGCATAAAGCTTTTATTTATAAGTTTTTACAGGGTTTTGCTTGCTCATGCAATGCAATTTACTCAAGATAAATACAAAAATAAATTAATTAGAGCTTTTGTCCAAAATAGCTGAATACCGAAATGCTTAAAGTAAGTTGTTTGAAAATAAGAAACTAAAGATAGATTTCTTCTAACAATTGTGGCTTGTTAAAGATAATAATAGATAAAATAGCTATTCTGAAACATCAATTGGCTCCTCTGATAATTCTAGCTCTGCAAAATGATTCCTATACCTAGGCATCTTAGTATGGAATCTTGAAAACTAACTCTTTTACCATTTTTAACAAATCTATGAATTGGGTCAGGCTAAAAACTTGAAGGGCTGTTCTACACAAATTGTCAAAAAAACTCTTTTTGTAACCCAAGAACTAAAATCGCCATTTTATTTAATGAAGAAAACATATTTTCTACCTGCAGCACTAGTGTCCCTCCTTTTATGGTGTTTTTCCTCTTGTTTTTTATTTTGAATTTCAAACCAAAATAAAAACTTTGAGCTTCATAGGTGACCTTCCAACTTTTTAGACCAAAACCATACTTTTTGACCTATTTTGTCATTTTCCACCTTTCATTATGCACTTTTTATATCAAAAGTTCACTTTTTGACCTGTTCTGTTACTCTTGTTGAGTTTGGTGATTCTGGACAATTGTACAAAGGTGCCTGCATTAGTTGTCTTATCACTTTTGACCCTTTGGGAAATTTGTTCAAAGGTGAGTGCTTTAGATGTCTCTCACCACTTTTGAACCTTTGGGCAAGTTGTTCAAAGGTGTGTGCTTTAGACATCTCTCGCCACTTTTGAATCTTTGGGCAAATTGTACAAAGACACACACTTCAGTTGTCTCTGCCACTTTTCAATGCCTAAACAATTTTTGACTTTTCTATTGCATTTAAGCTTCGACTTCTTTCTTGTTTGATGCATTGGAAAGTGTCTTCTATTGGCTACACAATGACACTAACTAGGGCTCAAACACACATCAATGGAAATAGAGAGGATTCCATAATGACTAAACTAGATGAAAAATGACTATATGGAGAATTTCATATGGGTACAACACAATTGGTTGACAAATGACTATGAGACACCTAATTCCCGTTTTGGGGGTCTTTTAGGTGTGTTAACTGAGGATCATCAAGAGGGTAATGAAATTGTTTTAGTAGAGGCTGCATTGTTGAAGTCTTAGGGGAGTGAGATTTGGGTGTTGACTCTGTTTTGCAGGATGAGGATGGCCCCACACATGAAGTGAATCCTACACAAGAGATTCCTACTTCTAAAGAGAAATTAGTAGATCTAGGTGAAAACTATTATCCTAAGGGAGACCAAGGGAGATTGGGAATTGATACACGGACACCATTGAGGACTTTTAGTGGAATATAGTTGGCACGTTATGCTCTCAAGACTAGAGGGCTGGATGCACAAGTCAAGAACAAAGAGGATGGGGAGCAGGCATGGAGAATGTTTGATTCCAGATTTGTGCTGGTGAGTGGACAATTTTCTATATTGTGGGAGTTGTTTGGCCTATTGGAAGCTACCATTAGGGTGGGTATTAAGGTCTCTCTTTTGAATTTTAAGAAATTGGCTTGAATCCCACCTTTGTTTGGCCCGTCCAAGTTGATTTTTATCAGGATGTTAGAGTCAAAACCCTGTCTTGTTTTGTCTCTTTGAGTCGCTAATGCTTGCAATACCAGTTGTACTATTAGGTTTTGTGCACTTTGTTGGTGTAACTTACATATGTAAATGTATACCTTGCATTTGTAACTTGCACTTCTATTGTATTGAGGTTAGAGCCTAAATGGATTAGCCTACCCTCCTGTAACTTGTTGTGAGGTGTAAAAATAGAGGCAATGCCTTCCACCTTATACATCATTTTTGTATCATTATATTCCATTCTATAGAGTGATATTCTTTTCTTTAGTGTATTCTGGTACTGCCATATATCAGTGTTTTCTCTTCAATTCTTGTGAGTTCATTTGTCCGATTATGGACATCTGAATATAATCTTTCAAAAGCATTCCTAAAAAAATTTGGCGAAGTCTGTGCAGTCAAGAAGTAGAAACTAAAACCACAGCAAGCTTTAAGTGTACTTCTAAAATAAGGCATTTCAATATTGTCTCAGTTTTACGTTATGCACCTTTGGAGGCTCAAAATTTTTATTCTAGCTGTCAAGTTTAAGGTTGAAGAATTGACAAATTTCCTAAATAGGGCTGCTTATGCACAAATTTGAAGCGGGTCATTTTGATTATTTTCTTATAGGTTTCTGTGATTACAGGCAGCTAAAGAGTTTGAGACAGAAGTGAAAAAGGTCGGTGGACCTTCAACAACTGAGTTACCAAAGCCAACCAGCTCTGAAGTTCAAGTAACTGATGAAGCTGATGAGAAGATCTAGTATTTATTTTAGTATTTTGTGTTCTGTTGATGTTCCAAAAATTAAAACCTAACCAGATTCAAATTATTTTTTATTGGAAATTATCCATTTGTTGTCAGTCTATATCAGCATGTTTTTGTGTATTTTCCATTTTTCAGCAATGATGTAGAAGTAAGAATAACAGTTCTATCAGGTTCTTAGCTCAGACATGTAGATCTGAGATTTCAGGCTGGTGCCTTGTCTCCCTTCCAAAAAACCAAATTTTCAGTTCAATTTGAAGAAAAAATGCTGTAATGGGCTATTGATTTGACTATTAGTTGCCAAAAAGTTGTTCTCAAGAAAACTAAATCCTTTATTTAGGTATAACTTTCTGAATGAAATATTTCTACTTGAGAATTGGCAGGATATTTATCACTTTATTTTTCTGCTGTATTTTAATAGTTCTTTTGTTTAAATTTTGTAAAAATTATTAATTCCATCTTTATATTTTAAGCTTAGTCGGTTAAGTCTTTTTTTTTTAAAGCACGAATTGTTTGACAGGTCTAATTGTTTTTGTTTTAAGGATCTTAGCTTTTTAAATACTCAAATTAAAACCTTCCCATAGTTTGGACTTTCTTTAACAAACACCCACTGCAGCGTTCTATTTATGGCATCTTCTAATGTTTGATTGGTAATCTGTGCTTGATACCTGCCTTTAGGAATTACTGAAGTTTTTGACAGTGAAATATGGGATTTCTTAAAACTTCTGCCTGTGATTTTAAAATTGGTAATATTTCCCCTTATAAGAAAAAGAATAATTTATATTAAATATAAAGAAAATATAAAATTGTTTACGAGCAAATTAAACAGAGGCCTACAATAAGATCTCCAAAGACTATTAAATTTACTAAATAGTATAATACTATCATCAGGGCTTGTGAATGTGCCTATGAGATGTATCAAACATGCATGGTCAAACAAAATCAAGCTTGTGGAGCAACCTTCAGTCTGCCATAGATCTACAAAATATAGTGAAAGTCCTGCTCGTGTATCCTGTAATTGCCAAACATAAACCTCGAGAATAGAAATGCCATAATAGAGGGATATGAGATTCACCTCAACAAGTCAACCACTTTTGCTGTTCTCTGTTGCCAAGCCTTTGTCTTCATCAAGCTTTGGTCACCACCTTTGACGGTGCTCTGTGTTTATTAGCTATGTTGTGTCTCAAAAGAAGAGATATGTAATTAATTAGAAATTTCAGCTAAGTTCTGGAATTCAAGAAACTATTCATAACCTTTTTGTTGTTATTTGTCATGAAGTGTATGACTAACCTTGAAATGACTGAAGCTTGCTTAGCACCACCTCATGCTCATCAACTTTTTAATCACAATGATTCCTTCTATGCTATCAATACTCGTTCAATCCTTAGTCGACTCTCTGTAGACTGATAAGTTGGTCCAACTTGTAATCCTTATTTGTATGGCATAACATTTTATGATAGACTTGTAGATACACTAGCAGGATTGTTACCTATCAGAAAGACCAACTTTCCAATGGCATGGACAACGTTTATCATGACGAAATGACAGGAATTGAACAATTCATGTTAAGGAAACTTAGCTACAGAGTTAAGATGGTTAGAGGGAAAGTCTATGGCTTCATAGATTTTGAAGTCCACACCTACCATTGTAAACACTCTTGATGTGCAATCCTGTGATTGTTGATTTTTTCTGATATCTCCTCTCCTCTTCCTCGGTCATATCCTTAGCTGCCACCATTGTTGAAGGTTGTTCTCCTGCATTGATGTGAATCAGTCTTGATCATTGCCTGGGTCCCCATGTAAACAACTAGCATATTAACCACAATGCACTGGCTGTTTATGGACACTGTGATTACAGGATTTTAAGAAATATATTTTGAAAGTGTTCCAATGTGCCTCTCATAAACCTTATATTATCACTTAATAGGGAAATGCTTGCCAATTAATCGACACATTGTTGGTGGTTCTAAAAACTATTGGAAGACAATCACATTAAATATCAAAACCAATGTGTAAATATCACAAATAACGCTCTTAGATGTCTATATATTTAATTCTTGAGCACCAAGATGATTATTATTGTCAATCATGAAATTAGAGCTTGCCTCCACAATTAGATATTTAAGAGAAAGCAACAGGCATTCCACTTCCTTGCTTAAATGGCAAATGCTCCCACCACATTATTGGTGGCAGCTTGATTGAGAATGCATTGAGACGTACCATCTAGACAGAACCGACATATAATCCAAATAAGTGATGTGCAACATCATGAATTCACTTGAGAATGTATATAAAGATTTCATTCTTGGATCCGATAAAAAGGATAGACGGTAAAGAGATATTCTTCCGATAACAAGACCTCATCTTGTAGATGGCAAATAGGACCTAATTTGATGATTGACCTGGCATGTCAAGCAATTTTTTTATGATCGTTATTCACTCAAAGGAGCCCTTAAAATATTACAACATATCTTAATATAAATGAAATTATATAAAACCAAATATATTTATCATCATAATCTTTATAATTTTGACATTCTGTGTGACACAGTCATTTTAAATTTTGCTTGTATTTTATAGCAAAAATGCCTAAATGCGGCCATACGACCGTCAACTTTAGCTTCTGAAGGCAAATGTCAATTGTCTTCTCAAACTAGCACACTTAATACTTCTTCATGATAAAAGGCATTTATTGAGGCTAAAGGCAACTTGACACCAAGCTAACTTTGACAAAATATCCAAAGATGTGATATCCAATAGTTGCATGCTCAAGAAGTAGGAGATGGAGTCTTGACAAAGACGATTCCTTGATATATGTCTCAGTTCAACTTATAAATTCATTATCTTAATTACTTCACAAAACTCAAATCATTACAAGAATGTTTGAATGCCTAAATGTTCTGGAATGTTAAACATGAGTTTATTAGGAACCCTTTCCTAAGCCTTTTTGCCTTAGTCATTTTTGTATTTTTCATATTTTTCATCTGTCTTTTTGAAACCCCCGGACTACCGTTGATTTAAATCTTCATCTCACAGCTTTTGGGTTTTGGAGATGCTGGAATTATTAAAACTCGTCCATGTTTGCACCTATTGCTGATCTTCATCTTGCAGTCACCAAGGTTCATCCAAGGTTTTGCTATGAGTTTGTTGAACAATCTTACGTGGCACAATCTCACACATCTTGAGGCCCTCTTCCTAAAAGATGCAATTGTCGGCGATATTTACCTCCAAGCTTCATTCAATGGTTGTTTGACTTAGTAAAAATAAAGAAAAAGCTTAAGGTGGGGCCCTTCGAGTATGCAAAGAGGTTTGAATGAATGAATGAAAGATTTTAATGACGTCTGCGAGACTAAGCAGTCTATGGGACCGAGACAAAACAAGCCTAATTTGTCTTGAAGCTCTTTTCCAAGTTAGATCTCCTGCTATTAATTTTGACTAGTAGGCTAGCCGTCTAATTAATCTTGTCTTCCTCAAATAGCTGGTGCATACTGTCCACTTTCAAACTATTTTCATGCTGAGTACGGATATCCTCGTAAGCAATGCATTCCATGATGAAGTGCCATTCTGTTTTGAAGTACAAAGTGCTGTAAGGAATTTAAAGTACAAAGTGCATTTAGAACTCTTAGTATCTTTTGCATTGGATGAAAAGTTGTGACAACCATTAGATTTATATTGAGCACGATCCTGGACCGTTCATTTCGAAGTATTGCTCCAACGAAGAAAGTTTAGAATGTTAATAGAAAAAGTGAAAAAGATGCCAAAAGCAATATACTAAGAGAGCATGCAAAATTAGTTAGAAATTTGATGACCGTAATCAAATAATGGTTATTGATACTAGCCATAAGTAATATTGTGGAGAGGAAGAAAATTGTTTGTAGAGCAAGCAATAAGCAGGTCAAATAGAGAAGATACAAAGATCATCCACACATCTTGAGATAGCATTCTAATGCTACATGGAGGTGGTAGTATAGTAAATGTAATTTGTGGCATGTTCTGATGCACCCAGTGCATAATAGAGCTGGATTTAGCTACTTAAATTTTGAAGCAGGATGTAATTGAGTACCATTGAAGCATTTAATATTTTATGGTGGCTCTTAGCATTGTCTTATTTGTTGTGGTATTAGGTTTTTACCTTTTACATCTAAACTTAATGGTATTATTTTAAAATTATAATAATACTTTCCATTTTATGTTGTATAATGTGGATTGAAAGATGATGTAGAAGAATCCAAATCTACAAGCAATTTTGTACAACCAAAAAGTATTTACTTCTAATTTTGGTTCTTGTTTGTTGATAAGGCTTTTGTCATGCTTAAAATGTTGTTAAATATTGTTTAGATTAGGTATAGGTTACTTGTAAATTTTCTCTTAGACATCACATCCCCCAAAGGCATCTATTTTTAACTTGATGTGGATGTTTTCATTGATTGATTCAACTAGTGAAAGGTGCAAAATGAGGTAGTTTCTAATTACAATTCTAAAGTAAATGTGATGGGGTTAGAAATTGTTAACCATGTCATTATAATTTTCTTTGTGATATCATGATTTGATGCATGTCTAATGAGTGTCTTAATGTCAAAATAAGTCTACATTGTGTTTAAGTGTTCATGTTTAGGTTTAAGGTTCGACCAACTTGTATTTACCTCTCACCTATTAATGTTTTTTAACGACGATTGTGTTTGGTTGATAGGGTTATGAAGTCTTGCCATTTTGTACACCCTAAAGCAAAACATATTAGGGGTATTCTAAGTTTAATTATCTAAATATTGCAAAGGGAAAAACGTGTGAATATAAGTTCCACATTCATCTCTAATCGTCAATCATGTTAAAATTAAAATAAATATTTTAATTAAAGATGGACTACCTAATAAAATTATTAAATAATTAAAATTGTCGATGTTAAAGTCACAAAGAAAAAATATTTAGTGTTTAAGACCTCAAGAGAAGGCAATAAAGAAAAATAATTATTTATTCATAGCACTAATTTCATATTTTTTGTTTGCACCATAGACAATAGATATAATCATTACATTATTACACACTATAGCATAGAAGGGAGGGAGAGGAGTTTGTTGGATGAATTGTGTGCAAACACCATTGAAATGGAAAGGGCGCCCATTTGTTTCCATTAATCTATAAAGAATAGGCTTTGATTGGATGCAGGATAGAAAAAGAAGCATGCAAGACACATTGGGTAGAAAGAGAGGAGGAGAATTTTGCAATTTCTTTCCTTGCATGTGGGGTAAATAAAGGAGGGCACACAACATAGGAGGATGCAAGAAAAAGAGGGAGGCACTTAGAGATTTGTGACTACCTTTGGGGGTGATTTGGGAACCTATGTTTTTACTCCATTCATGAAGCTTGACAAGTACAAATGCTAGGAAAATTAAGCCATGTCAATGCTTCAACATGCAATGTAGAGTAATGGGATTATTTTTATTTTTATTTCATGCATTTTGGTTCCTTAATTACAACATGTAACTTCACTTGTAGAATAAAATAAAGGGGAAAATATTTTTGTTTGAAGCCCTCGATTAGGTTGTGTTTTGCATCTTGGAGAATGACTACTAGTAGTTTCATCTAGTCCAAACAAGACCTTACTATGGGTATTTGATTGAACTAGGTAATATATGTGTTCTCTCTTTAGACCTTGGTAAGATCTTATTCATGATCTAACAACTTGAATAACATTGATTTGATTATTTTTTGGTTTATGCTATAAGGGCATCAATAAGATTTTTATTTATTGGGTGACACATTATTAAAAGGAATCCTTGTTTAGATTAATGTTCGAAACTATAAATTAGAGCTAGGATAAATTTTGGCATTTTATTTTACAATAACAACTATGCTATATCTAACATTCTTCTTAAAGATAGGGTTTTATATCTAAGGTGTGCATAATTTTGCATTTCTTGAGGCATTTTATCAAATAGCTCACAGTCCTATACCTACTTTTACATGTTTTTAAGGAATTTTTTCAAACGGTTCACAACTTTGTAGCATGATTAAGAATATGTATTTTATACCCTTTAGAAATTGGGACTGCATTGTGTCTTCTAACTTTCTATGTTGGGTCATGAGATTTGAGGTTTTCTTACATTATTAAATGCATGATATATACTAAGAATTCTTAAGTATGATATGTGGAATGTTGTTATTACACTTTCTTGGATTGTGTCCCTATGGAAGCTATAGATTATGGCTAATACCACTATTGGAGTTTCAAAAAGTGGTTTCTCCATATGAAAAAATCTTCATTATATTTACTACCTTTGAAAAACTATTTATATTAAGTGGATTTTGTGTGTTCATAGGGGCCTCATTGGCCCTATTTTTTGTTAGACTTTGTTTTAGATCATGATGAATACATTATGTGGGTGTAATTAAGAATTACTCAGTTCTTCTCAAAGTGGGATTAGATTTGTGATAATGCTTGTGAGTTTCAAATATGGTCTTGCATTAATCATGAATATGATTGTGTTGAAATGCTAGTATGGACTATTTATCACTATATACATATATTAGGAAGAGAATTTGCAAGCCCAATAGTTGGTCATCATATGCACATTATAGTTTGAGTATCTTGCAAAATTATATAAGAATCTTTAATCATTAGAAGTTGAGTCTTGAAGTTGGCATATCCCCTTTTTCTATTAAACATGGTTTGAAGTATTGTCTTGTGCATATGTTGTGGATATTTTGTGATTTTGTGAGAGCTTGAACTTTTGCTATACATTATGTGTTAATAATGTAGTTCTTTTTATCTTTTGACTACATAAATTTTTCCGATGGCTTGGAACTTAAGGGTATAAAAATTTGTGTCATATTTTGAATTATGACCATGACTATGGTGATTTTTTATTATAAAATTGCATTGTTGTATAAATATAGGGTTAGAAAGATCATCATAATTATTTAGTGATACATAATGATGTTACTATCATCATTTTATAAAAAAATCAATTGGCAATAGTAATTTTGAGGTCTAAACCTTGCAATATGAAATGATGTCATAGTGTAATGATTAATTTATGCATGTCACTATTGCATATAATCACATCAAGATGATTATCAAATTGAAACTACTTGATAACAACTTGATGTAGTAACTATAATCATTTTGGCTAATATTTAGTCATGATAACAAATTTTGAGTATTTGGTATAAATCTAGAAATTATAGTTCAATAATCAATTGCACTTACATTATTGATGTGCAAACATTAAACAAATGACTATTTTTGTAGTTGAATTTAGTCTAATCCTTATGTGCTAGAGCAAGGGAAGTTATGATTCATGGGGAATGTATTTAGCATTCAATAATTTTATTCTAAATTTGTATATAGAATGTTGAGTTGTTTTTGTAAAACTTGTTAACAATTGGTTGACCTTGTTGAGTTCTTGTGTAAAGTTAGAACTGCATTGTGTTTATTCTAGATTGTGATGCAAATAGCCTCACCTCAATTAGTTGTGCTAATATTTCATGTGTGATAGTTGGACCTTAGATTATGTGAAAATTGAGCTGGAATTACTCTATCGATTTGGTGATATTGAGATTTCTCTTGCATAAGGCTGGTGAAGATATTTTGACTATTGTTTTAGCCAATTCAATGAAAAACTACTTTGTGTTATTATTATTAATCTATCTTGTTGGCGTTTAAATTCTCACCTCTGGAATGCGTATTTGAAACATACAGCTATGCATAGATAAACTGCTCTTCAAATTAGGAGGGGAAGCTCTCTCTTGCTGATGGTGTTGAAAGAAAGTAAACTAAGAACTAAGTTGCCTATCTTTTTGATCAGCTTAGAGCACAAGGTTTATTAAACACAAACGTAGTAGCTGAGATTTTCTGTTTTAAGAACCTCAACTACGACTAACTTAGTCTAAAGACGTTTCTAACTTCTCAAGTAATAAGCAAAGCAAGAGAAACTAGAAATGAACAAGGTAGATTTTCTGACAAAATACTTCAATAAAATCTCTCTCAACAAACACCTACACACTTCAATGTAAGTTGAAATCGAGATCATAGAAGTAGAACATAAATAACGAAAAATCTGAGATTTTGGACCAAGGCAAAGGAGGCTCATGATTTTATTACTCAAACTTCTGGAAAAAAACTCACTTCTAACATGCCTGGAACAAGAAATTGCAGCTAAAGAGGCTTGCAATCTTATTCTTACACAATAGAAACAACAATCACACTAACTCCTTGTTGGCTAAAGAGGCTCAACAATTTGCTATCACAACACAATTGAACAACACTTGAATAACAAACAGAAGGCATGACAATAGGCTCAGTGTTTTGTTATCACTAGCTTGGTTAAAGAAACTAATGAGAAAAGGCTCTTATTTATAGACAAGCAGAGGAGTAGGGAACCCTAAAATCTCCTTGCTTTCACAATCTAGGGCTTGCTCAACAAGCAAGCTTTATTACTAAATCTAGAAAGAAGATAACATCTAACACCTAAGAAAGCAGAAAAAGTGGGAAACGCCAACTATTACATTTTATCTTCTTTCTCTTCTCAAAGAATGGATAAGAATCATTCCAAGAATAGAAAGAAAGCGGGAAAGAAAGATTCTAGAAGAAAGTTGCTTTAAAGCTCGATCACATCCGCTATAAAATTAGAAACTATGTCCCGGTTTGGTGCATCTATGCCCTCAATAGCAAAACACCGCTTTTCTAGAATATCTTCAGCATCTGCAACTGACCTAAGGAAATCTTTGACCTCATTGGACACTTTCTCAAACTTTGCTGACATCATCGAAATATGACCTATCCTTCCGCCAAATGGATTGCAATTGCGAACAACACTCTGGAATTGATCCTGCACTTCATCAAGCCTGACGTAGGAACCATCTTCAAGACTGTATTGAGAAGGAATCTCTGTGATGAACTCACTGATGAAAAGAAGAGCTTCAATCACCCTTTGTCTGTAGGCGATAAATTCTTTGGATATCCTCTCATAAGTTTTAACTTTGAAAACATGACACTCTCCAAGCAAGGATTCGTCTCTTGTGTTCTTTTGAAACTGCTGAACCATAGGCTGTGTCTAAATCAGCAATGATGATCTCATGCCTTGGTCTTACTTCAGCCAGTGTTTGTTCAAACCCTTGGATACCTTGACGTAGCTCGTGAGCGGTTTCTCTTAACTGGAACATCCGTGCCAAGACCTCCATTCCTTTGACAATGAAGCTCTCGATCCACTCCTGAGTTTCTTTCCCACAAATGACCAGCTGTCTTAACTGCTGATGATCAGCTGGTGTCTCTAAGATCTGGGGCAGCAACTGGGTTGCCTGTGAAGAACCATGGACACGGTTAGAAATATAAAGCCTAAGCTGCTGATTTTCAGCCTTGAGGACTACCTTGTCTTCTCCGTCCTTAAGCACTCTTTCCTGAAGGTTTTCGGGCACAACCCTAAAAAGACTCACATCTGCATGTCTGGTATTTCTACCAAGATTAGCCTTGACCATGACAAAGTCATCCATATTCACCTCATCCCTGTTCTTGTCTTCTCGGGGCAATGCAGTCTCCATGACTATCTCGTTATCAGGATTCCTATCAAAGTGAACTTGCTTCTTTGCTTTCTTCTTAGGAGGTTCCTGATAGATGTTATCGAGATCATCAACACTTGATATGAAGGCATTCTTCTTACCCTTCCTAAGGAGTTCTCAAGCCAAGACACGATAGTATCTTTACTAACTTCCTTAGGAGGTACAACTGTAATTTCCTCGTCATCTTCAATATCAAGGTCAATGTGAATCAGTGAAGAACTTGTCAAAGGTACAAAAACACGTGTCAAAGGTGGCTCCTCTATTCCTCTCTGAGTTACGAGCTCGTCAGGAGGAGCTTCTGTTTCAGCTATAGGTTGCTCCTGTATGACTATGCCTGAGAAGTCCAACCTTCTTTTTACGTTTTTATTTGATCTACTACCTTTGATGCCTTCTTGAGACTGACTTTTACCCTTTCCTTTTGACTGTTCTCTAGAAGAAGAGGGAATTGTCTTTGGCGGCTCTACTACTGGAATGGAGTTCTTCCTTTTAAGGATTAAGAAAACCTTGCTATGCTCAAGGACTTGTCTTGTCCTGTCTTCAAATGAGAGTGACTCTTTATTAGCCCAGTTAACTTGTGGTAGGGGCTGATCTTCAATTCACTTCTGAGTATACATCGGGAGAAGCACATCCTCGTCATCATCTGATAACCCTTCTATGTCTTCATTTAAACAGTCCTTCATCTGATGGAGAGTAAGCCTGCTGTAACTATGCCTCTGCACCTCAAACTCATCTGTACAATTAGCCCAAAAATCTTCAAGGGCAGATATATGATCATAGTTCTTCTCAAGTCGGCTAGCGTAGACACCATGAGGATCAAATGATCATCTCTCACTGTAAGACTTGAGGCCGAGTTTATCTAATTCATCTCCCATTGTCTTTGCATCTGTGGCAGTCCTGCATGTATAAACTCCTAGCCCTAATGGAAAATGAAGGGAGGGTTTTCTTCTGTTCCTCAAGACTGTGTGGACATCGTGTGCTTGCCTCAAGAACTCCATGAAGACGATCTCGTCTGACGGATACCTTGGTAACATGAGCGGGGCACCTGAATAGCCATAGACCCTGAGATAGGTGAAAGTAGGGAATTGTATGAACCAATCTGCTCACTCCACCATCGCTGCCCTAGCAACTGAAGATATACGGATGTGTAATTCGCTGTCCAGGTCCCGCACTATGTACATCAGAAAAGCCTCGTTCACTCTCTTGTAGTGATGTAGCGACTTCGTGAATTCCAACTGGGGATAGTAGTTATATATATGTTGTACACTCAATGATCCCTCAGTGTTCATCCCTCTGAATTGACCTTGATAGGCCACCAGGTAGACTAGGTAAGACACCATATGAAATTCATGGGATTGGAAGTATTCTATCATCTGCTGATGTAGGCCATCACTGATCAAGGTAGGCCAATTGTAGAACTTGGTTTTCTTCATGATGTGGGGTATGGCATAAAACATCCAAGGATGAAACTTGGTGGCGTCTTCTGAGCCAGTTACCCTATTGAGCAAGGTGATAATGATAGTAATTTCATCCTTAAACTCTCCTCGCCCGATGTTCTTTGGAAAAGTCTTGTGTTTTTCTTTCATCCACCTCTATGCAATCTTCTTGCTATATTTATCTTTGTGCAATCCCCATATCCTTTCACATTCACCCTTTGAGAGAGTCACACTTTCAGGCCACGGGGGAATGGAAAAGCACTTCTCGATCATATCAGGCTTTAGACTGCAAATCAATCTACCATCTACTGACTGGATCTCCCTTGTAGCCAGGTTGTAATGCTTGATGCAAGCGATTACGAACTCAAGACTCTGAATTGATATAGGAATCGACGCTGCTATGAGGAGTCCAGAGTGTCCCAGGTTCCTAATTGAGGTGTTGCCTGCGCTCTCCAAAGCGTGTAGATCAAACACCGGCTTGATGTGATGCAAGTCTGTCTCAGCTTTTTTGATGTAATCATGATAGAGGGCTGATTCAAACTTGAAAACATTGGGAGTATACTCCATTTTGGAAAACTTGAAGAACTACTGTAAACTTGCCTATGTTCAGACAAGCTCTGAGCAACTTCTATTTTTAGAATGCTAATTTTCTTGCTCCAACAGACAAATTTTTTGAAATTTTTTCTGAGATATGGGTTTTGCTCAGATTTTCGTTGCAAGACAACCCAGATCGTCCATTTTTGAAAATTTTGAATTTTGCTTGAAAAAGCAACAAACCCTAATTTCTTTAATTTTTCACGAAAAAAGCTGGCACCTGGGTTTTGTTCAGAATATGATTAGGAATGGACCCAGTTGACTAGATTTGCAAAATACTGATGGCTGATCGAAAAAGCAGCCAACCCTAAGATTTGAAACTTTCTTGAAAAAAGCTGTGATATGGGTTTTCTTCAGAAGACTGATTTGAGAGGACCTAGATGATTGAAAACTGAATGCACTAAGGATTTCACTAACATGCAAATAAAAAGAAGCTGCTGCAATTTGATGAAGTTCTTGAAAATTTCTTCAGAAGAAAGAAGTGAAAAGACCCAGATGGCTAAAATTTTGAAAACCTTGGCCATCTCTTTGAAAAACTTGATTTTCTGGATGAAAAAGCTTGAAAAAACAAGGGTTTAAGTTGCTGGTCTGGAATTTTTGATGAAAAACCAACAAACTAAGCTCTTGAATCTTGAGAAATTTCTTCAAACTTGTTGCTCCAACTTTCTCCTTTGAATGCTACCTGCAAAAATAATGAAAATTACATGAAAGAAAGGTGTTAAATAGACTTAAGGTTTTGTTTTTGCTTTGCTTTCTTTTGCTTTTATTTCCAAAACCCTAAAATCTTAGCTCATTGAACTTGGACGTCATCTTCCTTCTTGCAACTTTGAAACTTCTTGAAAACTTTGGAAATTTTACTAAGGCGTGAGAAGTTGGGCGCCCTTCTTGGCTAGGGGCGCCTACTTCAAGCAGAGTTAGTCATTTTTTGATATTTTCAACTTTTCTTCATTTTGACCTCCCACTTCACCTCTGATTTCCGGCTTGCAGATTAATCTAATGAAAGAGCTGAACGATTCATCGCGGAGCCTGACTGATTCTAAGAAGAATGTTCTGGAGGCGTCTCTAGCTAAAATATTCATTTTGACCTTCGAATTCATGGGAGCCTTTTCCTTCCAGGGGCGCCCATTTTGTCCAGAGTTAGCCATTTTCATGATCTTCAATTTCTTCATTAACTCCTCTTCTACAGATGATCTTGTTGAATCTAGTGCTCCGGGCGTCAGATTGATTGCCTGTTATGCTCATCGCGAAGCTGACAAGATATTAGGAGGGGTCTTCTAGGAGATACTTCGTCAAACAATGAATTCTAAACCCTCAAAAGCTTGGGCGCCCTTCTTAGCTGGGGGCGCCCATGTTCACCAGACTTAGATTATTTTTCATTTTTTCCGTTTGCTTCTGAATCTTGGTTCTTAGCTCTTGTTTCACCCTATTTTCAGCTCCTCGTATCTGGTGACTGCAAACTCTAATCGATGTGCTAGATATCTCGTTGGAAAGCCTAATCGACTATGAAGAGATCATGTTAGAGACACTTTTGTGAATTCATCTGTTTAAGCCCCTGAAAACTTGGGCGCCTTTTCTCTCTTGGGGCACCCAAACCTTCTAGACTTAGTTTATTTTTATGAACTTTCACCTTCAAGTTTGAAACCCTCATTCTGTATCCTTGACTTCGATCTGAATTTGTCGGAAGATGGCCAGTCGAATGATCTGACGGAGGTAGGCGTGGCGGAGCTGAGCGAATACTGAAGAGATTGAGCACTTTACCAAACCCTAACAGCTGGATTAGGTGCCTCAACAAGCTGGGCGCCCTTCTTCACTTGGGGTGCCCAAAATTCCCACACTTAGTCAATTTTTGATATTTCTCATTTTCTCCATTCTGACTTCTGTGAGAAACTTCTCTGTTCGGCCTCGAATCCCGGGCGACTGGATGATTTGTTGACTTCACTGCTGGATTCGTTGCGAAGCTGACAGAGAACTGAGCATCTTTGGTTGGAAATTTAAACCCTAATTTCATCATTTAGTGCCCCAAAAAGATGGGCGCCTATCTTTACCTGGGGCACCCAAGTCTTCCAGTGTTAGAAAATTTTCATCATTTTTATCTTCTTCTTCATTCTTCGTGCTTGCTCATCATCTCGCCTTCTGTTGAATGCTTTGAATGTTGAATCTGACACCTAACAGCCGGTTGACCTCCATTGATGACCTTGGAGCTCCTATTATGCTTCTGAAAAAGCAGAATAGACCCACTAGGGAAAAACTGATTATTTTGAGATTCTAACTGCACCAGCCTGATATAGACGTATTTTGAGCCAATCAAAATCAATTTGAACCCTAACGGACCAACTTTCTATTTTTAGAAAGTTTTGCCAGGATCTATTTCCAAAGAAACCCAGAAAAACCCATAAAACATTACTAATTTTAGAAAATTTCTAAAAATAGCAGTTTTCCTAAAAAGTAGGGATGGAAAACTGAGATCTAGGTTTTGTAGATTAAGCTGCTCTGAGCAGACCCAGATTGTCAGATTTTGAAAATTTTGCGTTTTAACCCCTCATGCAAGACATCCACACCCAAATTTTGATCTTTTTGACTAATTTAACAAGATTTTTACTCATTTCTTCAAAATGTCTAAGTGTAACAAAAAATTTAATTTTGGGGTACAACATATCCAAACCATTTTTAATATTTTTTTTCCATATTTTATCTTAGATTTTCAAAACATTTCAAAGTTTCAAATTCCATGGAGAATAATGTTATGGCAATTTTATGACTACTTGGTAATTTTGTTTTAAACTGTTAATTCTTGTTGATATTCTTATTATTTTTCCATCTAGAGCTTTACCCTTATTTCCCACAAGATGTCAATGATCTCTATCATTTTCTAATGGAATGTGTTATGTATTCTAAGGGGTTTCCTAACCTTTGTGCAAATTGATATATATTTTTAGATTGGCAATAAGAAGACTTGAACCTCTAGCTTTATCGTCAAGGAATATGATTGTAATAACTTGCTTTAGATATATGAGCCAAAGTGTAGGTTCCTCGAGAGATTAATGTTTGAGGAGAATTACATGTGACTTCAACTCATTTGGAAGCATGTATCTAGACAATTGTTGGGAAAATGATGCTCCTATGACCCAAGTTTATAGAAGAGGTATTTAGAGAATAGATCCATGATTTGGGGTTGTCTCTATGCTTGGCCTTGTGTTGTACCTTTGTTTCATTGGTCTTATTGTATGTATTGCAACTATATGAAGCAAAACTAGTATATATAAAATTTATTTGTAACATTAACCTGTATGTTATAATATGGGGTTTTCAAATGACTAAAAATGGTTACTGTTGATCTATAAATGATTGGGTATAAATTTGGGATTTACACGCGTGGATTTATATGGTACTATTTGTTTAAAAATAATGAAAGGGGTATGACTAGTTCTCTCCTTATTCAACATTGTTAGGTTGGGAACTCTAGTCTTCCCTATGCCTAGTATGAATGGATGGTATGTTGAGTTGATACTTGCAATGATATATGGGTTACCTTTTATGTGGAATTGTGAGCTAGTGAATAAGGTGAATGGCCATTGAAAATGTTTATGATATAAGTTCGTACATGTTTATTTATTTGTGATCAATTAGAAGCCAAACCATGCAGGTTTAATGTGCTATGTATTTGTCAATAATTTGACCCCCAAAATTGATAAGATCATATGTATCCAGGTTAATTGATCACTCTATGCGGTAACCTTGAGGATGTCTTGATTATGTTTACTTAGTTATAAGATGACTCCACATGTCAAAATTGAATTTGATAAAGGGGTATATATATGTAGATATATGTGTGTGTATACACACATATTTTAAATTAGAGATGATTTATGAAATTTTTTACATAAGATTTAATATCTTATTTTTCTATTTAACAATATTTTAAAAAAGTGGCGTTACTTTGGTAAAACATAACTTTATTTGTAGAAATGATAAAATTATAAATTTTTAAACATAGATTCCTAACATCACTATCTAATGCACAAATATTTTTTCATTATTTTTTGTTGTATAATTTTTTTAATAGCTTTTTGAAGTGATTAACTATAATTCAAACATAGGTTAATTTGGTAATGCATGATTTTTTTGTATTCATCTGAACTAACTTTTTTTTCTTTTGTTGAAATAAGAACCATCAATACCTAGTGCACAAATATTTCTTAGATTTTTTTCTCTATTTTTCCACATGTGTGAAACAAAGACCTTGATGTTCAGTGAAAAACCTACATTCACTAGAAATAGAAAATAAATATAAGAATGAAATTACATATATTAAAAATTATACTTTTTGGAAAGCTTCTAGTAAGGGCTACATACTTACAAAATCAAATTTCTAAATGACTTCATTTGAGCACCCAAAAGGTGAATCAAAAGTGGTTTTTTGTAAGCATTGTGATAGGTGTAGAGGAGACTCGATTAAGGGTTTGATTTAAGACTAGGTCTATCCAAGGGATTTTGATCTAACCCTCTTCAATTAAAAACCTTCAGATGAAACCTCTCAAGGATTAAATCATTTTTTTAAAATTATGTGATTTCAAGAAAAATATAAGATGGCACACAAAGTGGACACACTATTGTGGCAACATCCAAAGGCGCAGTTAGCTAGTTGGCACTAGTAGTGTGCATTTGATAGATGGCACGAGCTATAATTTCTATATCCTAGGGTCTATCGAACATTCACCAATAACATGTGAAAGATGGAATCTAGGACCTACCCAAGATATGATATGGCCTAGCTAGCTTTCACTAGTAACATGCATGTGATAGATGCAAGGAGCTACTTCATATTAAGTTGAGTTGAATTTTGTCAGTGTTGGTTCTTTTTACAATGCAACCAGGTTGGTCTTCTAATCTACCTATGGAATTTCCAATTCCAATCAAAGGCAGCTTGAAGGACCTGGACCAACTGATGAGGACTTTAAAGAGCCTCCTACACTTCGGGCTCTGCAAGACCTGGGAGGGTGATCCCTTAATGTGTTTACAACCTCTGCACCATTATTATAAACAACATTAACAATAGTAGATAATCTCACTTAATAGCTCAACACAATAGGATAATATCAACTAGAATTGGTTGTTCATAGACAATATCAACTATCTGGAGCATGAGATAACTAAACACAATCCATTGTATAAGATATTCATTGATTTGCAATTTGTAGCAAGCTCTAAGAAAAGACAAACAAATACTGAACTACACAAATAAGTACAACTTAGATCAGTGCTATATATCCATTGCAAGAGTCAAATTCATAAGCATCTATAGGTTTATGACAGATTTAATACATGACATATAAGATCCCTGACAATATTGCATTACAATTTCATCAGTGTGCATTCTAACCCAATACTAATTATCAAATCCTTATACAGAACATATCCGCCTATAATCCCATTCAAGCATTTTAATTAATTCCTTGAATTAAAGCTAAAATAGAATAATACACACCACAACAGTGAGATGGATAAAACAAACCTTAGTTATTTCATTCAAATTTCGGATATGCATATACAATGGAGAGACATGAGCTTGAATTTATCATTTCAGCTCAAATGCTAGTACTGTTATACAACATTAAATCCCCATGAACTCAAAACTTGCTATAGAATGACTCAAAAACTAAATTGCATTTCTCTATAATCATCGAACTTTACAATTTTCTCTACAACTTCACCTATACTCGACAAAATTTTTTTAACTTGCTAACTCGTACTTCTGGCCTTGAAATCCTTCTTATAGAGAATGAAGGAGCAAACAAGCATTGGGCCAGAAAGTACACATGTCACCAGCCAATTGGAGCACCTGGTGATATTCTAAAAATTGTTACAATAGCCATCACCCTGGAGAATATTCTTGTTCATCATGTTAGTTGAGGAAAGTTGATGCAACAGCAAAACCACAAGAAACCCGCGCCGAGAATGCCATCAACACAAAACTGGAACCGTTGCAACCGCAACATCTGATTTGCCACCTGTTAGTAGTCCACTCTTTTTACTCTTCCTCAGTCAAATATTTAGCTACCCATTTCTGGTACTCTTCATCAATCGGCCAGTCAAAATTAATTACCTCATCCACCTTGGCATTATAAGGTGTGTATTTTACCGCTACCTGATTTGCATCCCTTTCAAAAGATTCCAAAAATGAGCTGGTACTAATGATTTTATCCATATAGCTCACCAAAAAATCATATTCTGAGTCATCACAAATTGAATTAATTTGATCATTGATGACCTCACTTGCTTGATCCTGCCATTGTTGGAGTGACCTGATTTTCCCCTACTCATCAATTATATCAGGTAACAATGTGTTACCCCAATCATTGAAATTCTTCACCAACTCCCTAATCTTCCTACTCAAATCATCTGGTAGGGTTTGAAAAACCTGCAATGACTTAACTAATACTTGAGTAGGCTTTAATGATTGGGGCCTATTATTTGTATCAAACCTTGAGGCTTTATACATGACATCTATCACTGGCCCTAGGGATCCAATTTTCATTCAATGGTATCACTACCTCCTGATCCCTATCAATATTATTTATTGCTTCTAACAACAAAGAATATAAAGAATGTAAAGATAGAAATTTACTATCAACCTTTTCATTTAAATGCCTCAAAATAGTAGTAACAATCTCCTTTTGCTTTAAAAGAGATCCCTCCTCACTTATCTTTAATGATGTTTGTAATTCATCAATTCTTTGTAAGAGCTGCTTCTTTGTAGGATCAACAGAGCACTCTGTTTCTTCTTCAATTTCCTCTAAAGAAGGGGTAAAGGCAAGATTTTGACTAGGAGACCCTGGTGTGGAAACAATTGGAGAAGCAGGAGGCACTGACCCTGCTGTGGAAGGTAATGTACTGGTTCCTGTAGCACTTGATGTCTCCCCAATCTGTTTATACCTAAACCTTTCCACCTCAATCTGCAACTCAACATTTTTCTACTACATCTTGTTGTATTCCTCAATCAAGAGGTTATACTTCATTAGGATCTTCTTTTCAGCCTCCTCCCTTTCAACAGTCTTTTGGGCCAATTTGGCCACATTCACAGTCAAATTAGTGGCCTCGGTGGTTGAGGTCTCTAAAGCTCTCTTTATTATTAATCCTCCTCTAAAATTTGGATTAATATTAGAAACATCTGGTTTTCTCCCTTGTGGGGCCAATGCCCAAATTGCCAAGGTTTCATACTCTTCACTGAAAGCAGAGTCTTGAAGTGCTGCCTTGACTTCTTCTTCACTAGAGTCTTGCAAGGGATGCTTGGACTTTAGAATAGCATTAAATGCTACAACATCTACAATGTCCCATTCAGGTAGAATCAATACACCAGCCTGACTCACCAATTTTCTTCCTTCTTCAAGAGTGATGTTCTTAAATTCTTCCATCAATTCAGCTTTTACCTCCTCATCATTCTCCTGGTATGACCTGTCAGGTCTTAGTTCTCTTCTCTTTTAACATTTATCCTGATATTCTTCAAATTTCATCCTCCATACCAATTGCAAGAATACATGAGTTTTTACAAATGTATTGTCATCTAGAAACTCCTTGCATGCTTCGATTCTTGCATCTTGTACACTTTTACGTTTCATATCTAAATCAGATAAAACCAATTCAACTAGCCTAGGAGGGGAAGCCATACCAACTTGCATGTCCTGATCAGTCACAATAATTTCATCCATCAGATCCTCCTATGGTTGATCAATTCTTTGCCTCTTAGGGCTTGGCTCAGATGGTGGTGATGAGGGATTGTCTTTTGATGATGATTCTAAATCAATAATTTTAATTTCCCTAGGCACTTTGAATTTTGGACCTGGTTGTGGAGGCACCTTCATTATTTTCTTTCCTTTTCTATCCACTTCTTCTTCATCACCGCTACTATCCTTTTTCCTCCTGTAAATGGGCCACCTTTTTGTAGGTTGATATGCTGGCCTTGTTTCAAATGGTCTGGCACCTTGTTCTTGTACACCCAAACTCAGTTCCAAGTTTACCTTTTTGGTTCTCAAAGTGCCCATAATCTCTTTGAATTTCTCCATCAAAAAATCAATTTCTTATGGTATGGACTGAACTCCAACAATGGATCATATTTGGGATCCATTTCATGCACAATATCTAATAGCTTATTATAAGCTATCCATTTCTCCTTGTTCAAATCCTGCTTATTTAGGTCGAACTCATTTCTAATCAGGTCCTCAGTGTAGTTGAACTCATGCACAAATTTTCCAGCCTTTAGTTTCTGTCTAAAAAGAGCAAAGAAACCCTTAGGATCATGCTGCCGCTTTGGAACACACCTCAAATGGTAATCATCAAAGAATTTATCAACATGCACCCAACCTCCTTTTGAAAAAGAAAAATCAGACACCACTGTATAATCAGGGAAAAATGTTCCCTTACCCCTCCCAGTGAGGTTGTCCTCACGGAAAAAACCTATTTGCCACATAACTTCTGTAAACCCCACTCTTGGTGGCACATTGTATGGCAGTATATGGAGGGTTCCTTGAAAATCGTATACTCTCAAAACAGTGCTGACTAGGTATGGGATAATGTCACCCTAGTTATGGTAAAATTTCAATTATGGCTTCCTCCCCTTTGGCCTGAGGAAATCATGTAATTCCTCAGGGATCCTAGGTACATTCACCATCAATCTAGCCCTCAATATGGAAGCAAAACAATTATCAAATTGCACATAACTGGTACTTTCCTTATTGCAAGTTAAATCTGCAGCCCATATCTGTACTGGCAATCTTTCTCCATCAACCGATTGCCTTAATTTCATCCTCTCAGAGAAGAAGTCATCATTTTTGAATAAGAACATATGCATCAGTATAGAATACCAAAAGAATTGAGTGCCAATATCATTTTTCTGCAACTTTGACAACCCTTCATGTAAGGAGAGATTAGGTGCGGAACAAACTCTCCTAACGTCAAAACCTCAGGGAAGAATGCAGAGGTGACTTTAAATTTTCAATTATAGTTCAATTAAGATACTCATGAAAGAAATAATAGAAACATAGAAATGAACATACACAGATGAAAACTAGATTTACGTGGGAAAACCCTTACAGGAGAAAAACCCACCACACCAAGAAAAACCCCTTTGTATTACATTAAGAAAATTACATACAGAGTATAGGCTTCACTCTCTGATGTCAAATTACAACAACATAATTTCCTGATCAATCTTGTATAGAACATCCTAGTTACAATGCTCTCTGAATTGAATTCATACACACTGATCACACATCGAACTGTTCATCAAACTATTCACTGAACCGATCATCATCTTCGATTACAGAGTATATCCATGTTGTTCATGGTCTGTTGATCTTCCTCACATGAACGACCACAATAGTCCAACTGCTAGCAGTTCCCATTCTGCTTCTCTAATTGGTCGAAAACAAACCACATAGGATAGACATTCAGTCAAGGCGTTCAAACTGTGTCACATGCCAGTGAGACACTAGACCGTGTCTCCCCGATGCCACAATTCCCAACTGTCGTTATCGCCCAAAGTCATCACCATCGACAAGAGGTTACACCAAGTTCAAAATTGTAGCCCAGACTCACTCTATCGCTAAGACATCATATCGATATCAACTGCAGAAGCATCGACCAAACCATCGCTATCGGCAAGAGATCATACCAAATACAACTCTAGCTTGTGCAGACCTATCGACAAGAGTTTTCTCTATCGCCAAGAGTCTCATAGAACTTTATGTCATACCGATGTTCATCGTGCAAAGCTGTTGGCGAGACAAGCCATATCGCTAAGACTTCATACTGATGATCAACACATGTAGCTCTATCGGAAAGACCATCGTTATCGGCGAGAGGTCATACCGAGCACAAAACAGTCAAAGAGACTACTGCTATCGCCAAGAGGTCATATCGAATGCACCAGCCTGTTGGCGAGACAAAAACCATCACCAAGAGTTCATTCGAAGTAATATACCCATCGGCGAGACCACAACCATCGGCAGGAGATCATACCGAGTGCAAACCTTTCGACCAAGAGTCTCCTTGATGACAACCTTGTGAATAACCGTCGGCGAGACAAATCTTGTCGGAATGAATCATTCTGAAAGTTCACATCTCTCCCTGATGCCACTCGTCGCCAAGAGTCTCCCCGATGTCCAATAGAAACCAAACCGTGGGCAAGAGTTCTCCCCAGGCGGAGAGATAGAAAAACTGACAGTGATCAAAATGTCTTGCCGATGACTCCCGTTGGCAAGACAGAAACAACGTCTCGACGACCTAAGCATTTCATATGAATAGAACACAACTGCTAGTCGATAAGAAATTCAAAGGGTCTCACCGAATTTTCTCTTTCAGGAGTTTCATGCCAGTAAGATTGAGGCACGTTTTCCAACAATCTCCCACTTGACGAAGATCTTACTAACACCTCTAAAGCAACAACATAACTACTGAAATTCATGGGCACTGAGGCCCATCAAATTGGCACACCACCTGAACTTGTCTGTGCTCACTGGCTTCGTCAATGCATCTGCAACATTCTCTAGAGTATCCACTTTTTCTAAAGAGACCTTTCCATCCTCTACCATATCTCGTACAAAATGATACTGCACATCTATATGTTTCGTCCTGACATGGAAAGTAGGATTTTTTGCCAAAAAAATAACACTCTGACTGTCACAATAAATTGTTATTTTCCCTACATCAAAACCAATGTTAGAACACAAATGTTTTAACCAAATTGCTTCTTTACAGGCGTGTGTTGCTGCCATGTATTCTTCCTCTGTAGTGGACAAAGTGACTACAACCTGCCGCTTACTCATCCAACTAACTGCACCACCATTGAACATGAAAATATATCCATTGGTGGATCTTCTGCTATCA
This sequence comes from Sequoia sempervirens, assembly GCA_007258455.2. Lineage (NCBI taxonomy): Eukaryota > Viridiplantae > Streptophyta > Pinopsida > Cupressales > Cupressaceae > Sequoia > Sequoia sempervirens. The sequence continues at coordinate 21,475 of VDFB02347735.1, read as the reverse complement.
ATGTCCCCTGCCCAATCAGAATCCACATAGCCTCGAATGCTGAGATTCCTTTGTGATTCAACCAAATTCCCATGGTAACACAAAGCATATTCTGAAGTGCCCTTCATATATCTAAACACCCTTTTCACAGCATCCCAATGTGTCCTTACGGGATTTTCCATATAGCGACTGAGAATTCCCACTGCTTGGGAAATGTATGGCCTTGTACAGACCATTGCATACATTAAATTACCAATTGCACTAGCATAAGGCACTATGGTCATGTCCTCTATCTCAGTAGGAGATTTTGGACAGTTTTCAATAGATCGCTTTGTTCCCTGCAAAATTGGAACAATTAGCTGCTTGTAGTCAGTCATACAAAATCTCTCCAGAACAATATTAATATACTTACTCTGACTGAGCCAAATTTTTCTACTCTTCCTGTCCCTGGTTATTTCCATTCCCAAAATATACCTGGCTACACCAAGATCTTTCATTTCAAACTTTGCAAACAACTGAGACTTAAGATCAAAAATCATTAACTTACTATTGCCTATGAACAATATATCATCAACATAGAGAGCAATAATAAGAACACGATCATTTTCAGCTTTGTAGTACACACAATGATCAAACTTTGATCTTACAAATCCCAATGACAAAACAAAAGTGTCAAATTTCTAGTACCACATCTTAGGAGACTGTTTTAATCCATAAAGATATTTTTTCAACTTGCAAACTAGACTTTCTTTACCTTTTTCCATAAAGTGCTCAGGCTGGGACATATAAATTTCTTCATCAAGATCACCATGAAGAAATGTTGTCTTCACATCCATCTGTTCAACCTCTAAGTCATACGCTGCTGTAAGTGACAAAAGAAATCTGATAGATGTCAGCTTAGCTACAAGAGAAAAGATTTCTCCATAATCAATTCCCTCTACTTGGGAATAACCCTTCACAACCAACCTCACCTTATACTTTTCCACACTACCATCTAGACCTATTTTCTTTTTAAATACCCATTTGCAGCCAACAATTTTTATGCCTTCAGGCAAGGGCACCAAACTCCAAGTATCATTCTTTTCTAATGATGCTATTTCTTCATTCATGGCTTCCAACCAAGAGTTTGAATCAGACATTCTAAATGCCTCTTTCACAGTCCTAGGCTCATCAGTGCTAGAAATTAAAGCATAGGTACAAGTAGAATCTATCAAATAAAACCCATACCTATCAGGTTGCTTTCTTTCACGTGTTGACCTCCTCACTTGTTGAGGCTGAGGTTGTTCTTCTTCTTCAGAACTCTCAGAACTACTCGAGCTCTCCTTAGTTTCAGGTACATTTTGAATTTTCAATTCCTCTTTATCTGTTGTCGGAGCAATTTCAACTACATCCCTTTTGTCTTTTGATTTTGTCTCTGACTGCAGATCCAAAGTAGAAGGCTTCAACTCACGAAAGATAACACTTCTGCTATACAGAACCTTCTCAGTATTAGGATTCCAAAGCTTGTATCCTTTTATGCCAACACTATAACCAATAAAAATATATTTGACAACCTTGTTTTCCAATTTAGATCTTTTCTCATTCGGCACATGTGCATATGCCTCACAACCAAAGACTCGAATGTGTCTCAAAGAGGGCTTCTTTCTAGACCATGCTTCCAAAGGTGTTTTCTCAATAAGAGCAGAATTAGGAGAACGGTTTATCAAGTAACATGTTGTTGCAACTGCCATCAGCCCAGAACTTCTCCTTCAAGCCAGCACTGCTTAGCATACTTCGTGCTCTTTCCATACTGTCCTGTTGAACCTTTTTGCAACTCCATTTTTATGCGGAGTGTAAGGTGTAGTTTTATGTCTTTTAATCCCATGATCTTTACAGTACCTCTCGAAATCATCAGAACAAAACTCACCACCATTATCAGTCCTTAAACATTTTATTTTTCTTCTAGTTTGATTTTCTACAAGGTTTTTAAATTCCTTAAAACAATTGAACACTTTTGATTTACTTTTCAAAAAATAAACAAATACCCTTCTTGAATAATCATCAATGAACGATACATAATATCTTGATTTAGACAACGAAGGAACATTTACTAGACCAAAAACATCAGAATGAATGTAATCAAGTAAATCAGAAGATTTGTGAGGACTGGATTAAAATGAAACACGATGTTGTTTACCATATATACAATGTTCACAAAACTCAAATTCGAGGTTACAATCATCAAACCCCTCAACCAGGTTTTTATTTTTCAAGGTTTTTAAACCCTTTTCACCAATGTGGCCTAGCCTATGATGCTAGAGCATAGTCTTTTCTGTTGGAAGTTTAACTTCCATAGAGTGCACTATTAGGAACTTTTTCCTCTTTTCCTCCATGAGTAGCTTTTTGTGACTTTGCAGAGACACTATTGCATTGAACAACATGTGCATCCGGCTTATACAAGGTACCAATTCGAACACCCCTTGCTAGCACCATTGAGCGTCTAGTCATCTTGCAGCCATTTCCAAAGAACATGACTTGCACTCCAATATCATTGAGCTTACTAACAGAAAGTAGATTTCGAGCCAGACCTGGTATATGCATTACATCATTGATTCACTTTACTCTTCCATCAGGGAATTGAATTTTGACTCTTCCACGACCAACTATTTCCAAAGATGAATCGCTTGCCAAATACACCTTTCCACCATCGTATTTTTCATACTTCGTGAACCAGTCTCTATGAGATGTCATGTGGAAAGATTCTCTAGAATCAATCAGCCAGGCATCATATGATGCTTGAGTAGCCAAGGTTGCAATGAATGCGTCTGCATCACTCTGAGAAGAATCATTGTCGAAAGAATACTTCTTCTTATTTTTCTCCTCTTTACAATCCTTTCAGACATGACCAGGTTGCCCACAATTCCAGCACTTCACCTTGGACTTCTTTCCAGGAGACTTTGATCTCCCTTCTGATTTTGATTTGGACTTCTTGTCCTTCTTCTTGCCTTTTTCTTTCGATCTGCCTCTAACAACAAGAGCCTCCTTCGCCATCTCAGAAGATTTCCTTCTCATCTCTTTTGATAAAAAAGAAGAAACAACACCTTCCATCTTAAAAGTGGATGTCGTACTCCCAATAGCCATCACCAAGTGATCCCAAGAATCTGGAAAAGAACATAATAACAACATACAACGATCTTCTTCATCAATCTTCACACCCACAGATGCTAACTGGGCAATAAAAATGTTGAAAGCATTCAAGTGATTAGCAACAAATGCTCCTTCCTACATTTTCAAAGTGTACATCTTCTTCCTCAAGAATAATTTATTCACCAAGGACTTGCCCTGATAAATAGCTGCCAGTATTTTCCACAAGGAAGATGTAGTATTTTCTTCATGAACATTTAGAAGAACAGAGTCTGCTAAATAGAGCCTTATCAACCCCTTTGATTTTCTATCTACAAGGTCCCAATCCTCTTGCTTCATGCCTGTAGGCTTCGTTCCAGACATAGCAAGCCAAAGATCACGATCAACCAACAGATCTTCCATTTTAAGTTTCCACAACTCAAAATTTTTGCCATTGAATTTCTCAATTTCAATCTTTCTTGAAATGCTTGCCATCTTAATCTGTAATTCGAATTACTAGACTTCTACAAGACTCCCACTGAACAAAATTGACTCAAAAAACCCAACGTACCCACAAGGATAACACAACTGGCCAGGCTCTGATACCGCTTGTAAGGAAAGCTTAGGTGCAGAACAAACTTTCCTAACTTCAAAACCTTAGGGAAGAATACAAAGGTGACTTTAAATTTTCAATTACAGTTCAATTAAGATACTCATGAAAGAAATAAGAGAAACAAAGAAATGAACATACACAGATGAACACCAGATTTACGTGGGAAAACCCTTACGGGAGAAAAACCCACCACACCAAGAAAAACCCCTTTGTATTACAGTAAGCAAATTACATACAGAGTACAGGCTTCACTCTTTGATGTCAAATTACAAAAACATAATTTCTTGATCAATCTTGTATAGAACATCCTAGTTACGATGCTCTCTGAATTGAATTCATTCACACTAATCACACATCGAACTGTTCATCGAACCGTTCACTGAACTGATCATCATCTTCGATTACAGAGTATATCCATGTCATTCATAGTCTGTTGATCTTCCTCACAGGAATGGCCGCAATAGTCCAAATGCTAGCGGTTCCCATTCTACTTCTCTGATTGGTAAAAAAAAACCACATAGGATAGACATTCGGTCAAGGCGTTCAAACTGTGTCACATGTCAGTGAGACACTAGACCTTGTCTCCCCGATGCCACAATGCCCGACTGTCGTTATCGCCCAGAGTCATCACCATCGACAAGAGGTTACACTGAGTTCAAAACTGTCACCCAGACTCACTCTATTGCTAAGACATCATATCGATATCAACTGTAGAAGCATCAACCAGACCATCGCTATCAGCGAGAGATCATACTGAATACAAATCCAGCTTGTGTAGACCTATCGGCAAGAGTTTTCGCTATCACCAAGAGTCTCATAGAACTTTATGTCATACCGATGTTCATCGTGCAAAGCTGTTGGCGAGACAAGCCATATCGCTAAGACTTCATACTGATGATCAACACATGTAGCTCTATCGGCAAGACCATCGCTATCGGTGAGAGGTCATACCGAGCACAAAACAGTCAGAGAGACCACCGCTATCGCCAAGAGGTCATGTCGAATGCACCAGCCTGTCAGCGAGAAAAACACCATCGCCAAGAGTTCATACCGAAGTAATATACCCATCGCAAAGACCACAACCATTGGTAGGTGATCATACCGAGTGCAAAACTTTCGGCCAAGAGTCTCCCCGATGACAACCTTGTGAATAACCGTCGGCAAGATAAATCTTGTCAGAATGAGTCATTCCAAAAGTTCACATCTCTCCTCGATGCCACTTGTCGCCAAGAGTCTCCCCGATGTCCAATAGAAACCAAACCGTCAGCAAGAGTTATCCCCAGGCGGAGAGAGATAGAAAAACACACATCGATCTAAATGTCTTACTAATGACTCTCATCGGCAAGACAGAAACGTCTCAGTGACCTGAGCATTTCATATGAATAGAACACACCTGCTAGTCGATAAGACATTCAGAGGGTCTCACCAAATTTTTTCTTTAAGGAGTTTCATGCTAGTAAGATTGAGGCACGCTTTCTAACACTTCATGTATCCTCTCAGCCAAGAACGGGGCAAAGTCATAGGTCATAGAGAAGTTAGGGTGTTGTATTTGCACCCCCATGAACATATAAGCAATGGGCATCACCGCACAAGGACTGAAACCTAAAATCTGACACAATGAATAGAAAGTGGCCAGGAAATGATTTGCAAAACAATTTAATCTGAAAGGTTCTTGGTCACTGGAGTTGATATGAAATCTTGAACCTCCTACCCTAGCCAAATGAAGTGGAAGCAACTTAGCTCTAAAAAGAGACTTCAATTTTGCATATTCCTGCTTCATCTCCTCAAGATTGATAGGAACCAAGTCTTCACTCGGTTCACTTAGGTCAAAAATATGTTGGACCTCTTCTCTGTTAATACTTAATAAAACCCTTCCATCATTATCTCTGATTACCCGTGTGACAGGGTCATATCTCGCAGCCACTGCCCTAAGCAGGTCTACATCAGGGAAAAAATTTGGTACTACCAGCTTCCCCATATCATACATTCATCTATTTGAAAAGGGGTGAGGTAAATTCCTCTGTCCATACCACAATCTGAACATTTCCAAGCCTGTGAGAGGAACCCTAGCATTGGAAATGTTGGAGCAATTATATACTAACCCTTCCCCCAGGATTTTCCCTCGCATAAGGACCAATCCCTTCCTCCTATCATTCATTGACAAGGGCAATTGATCCAGGAAATCATCATACATGTTTCTTCTTAGATAATCAACTTGGCCAGAATGCTGCTTTGGCGATGCCATCTCAAACAAACTAGGGCTTCTTTACAACGTTATAATTCAAATAGCTAGGACTAACCAAAGATAGAAAATTATAGGACAAAACACTGCGATTTATCACAACTATAATTAAACTATAGCCCTAACACATTCATCAACAAGCTCACAACAAATCCTTTCCCAAATTCAAGTGCAAAATGACTGAGAGGCACATAAAATAAACTCATGACTTTGTTCACAAAAATCCCAAATTTTGGCTATAGAGACTCACAATTTTGCCTTCGACTTTGAAACTGCTCCACTAAATACTTGAATGCTTTGTGATACGCATAAAGCAGGAGAATTGATTTTATTTCGATGAAATTGTTCCAGTAAATGTCTCATCCACCATTAAAGCTCACTCGCGCGCTGCACGAATGACTCCAACCATATTTGTTGCAAATTTAAATCATAACCGTCGATCCTTTAGTTTGATCAAAACATCTAACGGCTACCTTCAAAACAAGCTGACACAATCGCCAACATGGCAGTAAAGGGCCCACCATACCATACGCCACGAAGGAAATCCACGTGGCGGTTGCCTGCGACATCGCAATCGGTAAAGATCCTGCAACTTTGGATCACGCGATGGTGGGCAACCGTAGATCTTGAACATTGGTGATCCTGTTCCTTCAAAACATTAGTCGGCTTTATTATTATCTGTCGAGCATTTTTTTCGCTGAGATCATAACTTCTTCATTAATTTGAAGCACGTACATCTCACAAGCATTTTAGTAACCCGCAACATAACATATTAAAGCTGGGTTAAAATATTTCATTGTTTCTTCGACTCCACTAGATGAGACACATGGTGGTCACCCGCAATATCATGATCAGTAAAAACCTTGCAATTCTGGATCACACGATGGCGGGCAGCCATTGATCTTAAGCATCAGTGATCTCGGTCCTTCAACACAGTCGCCAGACTTATCCTTAACCATCAAGTAGCTTTCCCATTTAGATTATAACAAATCCGTCGATTTAAAACACGTGCACCTTGAGAGCACTTTAGTAACTCGCCTTTTAATGTATTTAAGGCCAGATTAATGTATTCACTTATTCTTTCGGCTTCATCAGATGAGACACATGGTGCTCACCCATGATATCACGATTAGTAAAGATATTGCAGCTTTGGATCACGCGATGGCGAGCAACCATTGATATCTGATGAAGATTGATCGATGGCACACAAACTGATCTCCTTCGGCCACGCCAAAAGGACAGGTGGTACCCGCCTGTGATATCACAATCAACCAAAGCATTGTGGTGGGGTCATCACGGGATAGCGGGGAATAACTGAGATCAAAAGACAACACATCAATGGTTGCACAGATTTCATCCTTCAGAAAGGGCACGTGGCACCTGCCCGTGATATCGCGATCAATAAAGGTCCTGCACTTCTCGATCACGCGATGGTGGGAAGCCGTTGATATCTGAAGGTAATTTGATCAACAATAGCGCAAATTCAATCCCTTCTGCAAAATAAAAAATTCATTAAAAGGACAAGGGGACATTACTAGGCAGACGGTAAACAACGCCATAAGTTTTTTTAAAAACGATGAAGCACGGGGTCATCTAAGACTTAGGGAAAATAAAACCCGCGGAGGAAATAAAAATTAAAACCCAAGGGACCAAGCTTAGACAAAATGATGGGGCATAAATTGTTTTAAAAGCCTTCAAAAAGTAACAGCAAAATAGATCCCACCTCAGGCACAAAGTAAACATAAGGGTTTTACATGAAGACAAAGCTAAAACCCCAACCCTTAGAAATTTTCCAACACCATGAAAGACCAATGACATAAGGCAGGGCATGAGTGACAAACAAGGAGAAAAAAATTGAAGCTCCATCAGTGGCTCCAGTTGGGGACGTTCATTCCACTAGAATGAAGTGAGAATTCAGAATCTCAGGAAGAGCAGACCAAGAGGCAGAGATGACCAAAAAGGGATTGTTCAGACAAAACAACCCAACTATGTACAAAATATATACAAAATATACAAACCTAAACTACTATTCATGGAAAATAATACTTCAAGTGAAGTATAACTTCAAGAACTGTCCATGAACTGACAATTCAAGAATATCCCTTTTCATATCTTGGAGGAAGTAAGAATCTTCTCCCCACTTACCATTAATAAAAAATAGACCCAACCAGATTGCATCAAATTTCCCATGTTTCCCTTTATCTTCCAGTCTGGCATTCCACATTAAAACCAAATCTCCATCTTCGAAACTCCTTGCAGTTGCTCTCTTGCCATACAAGTTCTTTACTTGCAACTGCAACTTTGCATTTCTCTTTTGAGCCTCCCTCCTAGTTTCATCTAATTCTATAAGAGCTTCCACTCTCAATTGCATCTCATCATCAATTTCATTATCATATATCTGGACAAACTTATACATTTCCATTAAGTTATTTTGGGGCAACCTGGAATTTATCCCATAAACCAAGTCAAATGGCGCACAACCTATTGCCTTCTTCACAGTTACCCTATCTGCCCAGAATGCTAATCTCAGCTTAGAATCCCAAGCCTTTTTATTCTGATCTAGGATTATTTTAATGATCTTCATCAAGATTTTATTGCTTGATTCTTCTTGTCGATTCCCCTGTGGGTGATATGGTGATGAATAAGAAATTTGGATGCCATGCTTCTCATAGAATTCAATGTATTCCTTAGACCTAAAACACATTTCATTATCTGATACAATCCTTTCTAGACACCCAAATCTAGTCAATATGTTGCTCATCAGGAAGTCAATTACTACTTTACTAGTGGCTTTCTTTGTTGGAATTGCTTCCACCCACTTGGTGAAATAATCAGTGGCCACCAATATCCATGAATGGCCTCCACTAGATTTACATGCTATCTCTCCTACAAAATCAATACCCCACTGCTGGAATGGAGCTTGTACTATAACTGGTTTTAGAGGCAAGTTGCCAGAAAACTTTAACTTACCAGAGAAACGTTGACAAGCATCACATGTCTTCACTAGTTGGTGTGCATCCTTAAAAACTGTAGGCCAAAAAAATCCAGCCCTCATTATCTTATGTGCAGTTGTTTTAGCCATATAATTTCCTCCACAAACTCCACTGTGCATCTCACTCAGAAGTTCTTTTGCTTGATCTTGGTCAACACACTTCAGCATGACACCTTCTCCATTTCTCCACCAGAGCTTTCCATCTACAATAACATATTTGATAGCATGTAACTTCAATGTTCTTTTCTCATTTTCACTTAAATTGTCAGGACATTTCATTCTTTGCAAATAATATATCACATCTTTGTACCATTCAAAATGCTCCATATCACATATGTGTGATCTATTCTCCTCTTCTAGCAAATTTATCTAATTTGCTTCCAGATTACTTTGGGCCATTAGCTTGGCCAATCCTTGTCCTCTCACCAGTTTGGTAATCTGGATCTCAATATTGAATTCCTGGATCTGATTTATCCATCTACACCTTCTTCCTGACACCTCTTGTTGTGTGAAGGTGTCCTTAACAACAAAACTAGGCACATAATCAATTATGGTAGCTCCCATGAAATAAGGCCTAAAAGCCTTTATTGCTTTTACCAGTGCATATGCCTGTTTTTCATTTATATCATACTTAAGATCTGCAGCTTGTAAAGATTTTTTGAAAAAGGCCATAGGTTGTTCAAAACCTTCTGCATTCTTTTGCAATAACATAGCTGCAATTGTGTGGAATGAAGCAAATGAGAAAATCTATAATGGTTTGGAAAAATCAAGGGTTCTTAAGACAGGAGCCTCCTTTATTGCTTGCTTAATGGCTTGGAAAGCCTACACGAACTCATTATCCCATTCAACCTTGGCTCCTTTCTTGAGCATTTTGGAAATAGGGTGAACTATCTCAGCAAAATTTGTCACAAACCTCCTCAAGAAATTTATTTGTCCAAAGAAAGACTGTATTCCTTTGACACTTCGGGGTTGTGGAACTTTATCAATTGCAATTACCCTCTCTGTATCAATTTTTACTCCATCCTTGGAAACAATATGTCCCAATAGTTTTCCTTCTAGTACTCCAAACACACATTTCTTTGGATTCAAAGAAATACCATACTCCAAGGCTCTAATGAATACGTTCTCCAGATGCTCACAATGATCCTCTTCCTTTTTAGAATATGTTGTCAAGTCATCTTGGTAGATCACCAAAAACAAATTAATGAAATATGAGAATGCCACATCCATGGCTCTTTGAAAAGTAGCCCCTGCATTTGTTAGACCAAATGGCATTCTTACATAAACATATGTTCCCCATGGTGTGGTGAAAGCTGTCTTAAACTACTCAAACTCTTTGACCATAAGCTGGTTATAACCAGAAAAACCATCCATCATAGACATTAATTCACACCCTGTCACCCTTTGCAACATGGCTTCCATATTGGGTAATGGATAATTGTCTTTTAATGAAGACACATTCAAATTTATGAAATCTACACATAACCTGATGTATCCATTTTTTTTCCTTATTGGTACCAAGTTTGAAACCCAGGATGAATGTTTGATTAGCTTGATGATTCTTGCATCCCTTAGTTTCATTAACTCTTCTTGCATTTTGGGGGATAGAGTGGGATTAATAGGCCTTTTCTTTTGTCTAAATGGCTTGGCATCATCACGGAAAGGAATCTCATGTTGGAAAAGATCCTCCCTATATGCCTTAAGGTCATCATAGGACCATGAAAACACATGCCTAAACTTCCTTAATAAGTCAATTAGCATCCTTCTCACCTTTGGTGACATTTTCTTTCCAATATACACCTTCTTTGGGGAAGCTTATGTTCCAAGATTTATCTCTTCCAAGTCATCAGGATGGGGAGTAGTGTGATTAGCCTTTGTCTTATCTTGATTATCAAACACTCTTTCTAGTACAACTAGATCCTTGGGAATTGTGTTTGTCTTTAACTAAATGACCTCATTTCCAAATATGGTATCCTTACCATCAATAGTTTCAAGAAAAGCTCCAAATTCAATTTCCTGATTTTCATACTCTCCCACACAATTCAAAAACCTTAATATGTCATCATCATTATCAAAAACTTTCCAATTTTTATATTATCAGGGACAGATGGCCTAGTTTGCACCTCGACCTTTGAAATTCCAGCATAAGATATATCATCTGGTTTTAATGCAATGTTGGCTAATAAATATGCCACCTTATTTTGACCTCTCTCCATCCATCCTATGCCAAATGCATCAAAGCTCTCCAATTCATCCCAAACAACATTCCTATACTGTTTCAACCTATTGTTCTTTGATACATACTTGGATCTACCTTGGGAAACCACAAGCTTAGAATCCCCAATTGCCTTGAGCTTCTTGATCCCATGTTTTTTAGCCAATCTCAACCCCAATAACAAGGCTTCATACTCTGCCACATTATTTGTGCATTCAAATAACAGAGTGAAAGAGAACCTGAATGTCTTTCCACTTGGTGATCATAACAAGACACCTGCAGTAGAGCGTTATTTTGAACTTGCACCGTCAAAATACATAGTCCACAATTCATCAGATTCTGACAATTGTTTTGTTTCTGTATCAATCAATGCAGTGGGATTATCACAATTGCTAGGGAATTCCTCAACCCTGAACTCATCTATACCACTATCAATAAAACATGTCATATTTTCAATCGGGCCATGCTCAATCATATGAGGTACTTTTGATTCTCTTTCAATTTTGACATCCTTACCATCAATGGAGAAAGTAGAAAATGACAAATCACATTGCATGTTACCCCCCATTGATGCACTCCATTTTCTTGACAAAAGCATTCCAAAATGAGGTGGGATGTCTGCAACTAATATAGTCATGACTAAATCCTTGTTAGGGTACTGAGTCAATTTATAAGGCAATGCTCTGATAGTTCCAATAACTAGCACTTCTCTTGAATCCATAGCATAACATTTACCTTGATTAGTATCTACTGCCAAGCCCATTGCCTCCATTATTTTGACTGGCATAACATTATTTGATGCCCTTGAATCTATCATACAGTTCTTTAAATTTTTCCCATTTATATCCACACTTAAGAAAAAAGGGGTTATGTTTTCAAGGCACATGTTAATAGAATTTCCTAAATACACAGGGGGAATTTGTGACACAATTCCCTCCACTTCCTTTTCTTTCTCTTTATCCTTTGCTTCTTTACCACTTCCTTGCTTAGTCTTATTACCAACAACATCTGTGATCAAGGCTATTGTCTTTTCTTTGTGTTCATTTATTCTCATCATTTCTAGGAAAGGTACAGTTACTTTAACCTGAGAAAGCACATGAAACATATCTACAGGTGTATATTTAGGCAGATTAGACATCATACCTTCATCATTTTCCTTTCTCTCTGGCTGATTACTTCCACCTAGCTTCTTTTTCTTCTTATCTTCTACAATAGGTTTAACTACTTTTGTAATCACCTTAGTCTTCACCAGTGACAAAGTCACATCTTCTTGAGACTTTGGGGCTTCATTCTTTTTGGTCCAAACCTTATCATTCTTAACCTCTTTGACTTTTACAACATATTTTTTGTTGTCAAACTTAACACATTTGTTTTTATCCTTTTGTTCTTTAATAAACAGGCCAACAGGTTTACCTTGCTCACCACCCACAGTTCTATTTATCAATTGAAGTGAACTTCTCATTTGAGCAGCCATTTCCTAAACCGTGGTAACCTATATACTCAAGATGCTCCTGTTGTTAGTAATATGAGAAACTTACTTATCTTAGATCGTAAGGGCCTTGAGTTGCTTTGTGCATATCCAACATATTCAAGACTCATTTTCCCTCGTACACATCAATCTTGAGTCATTCTCGTGATACCTAATCAGATATCACTGATACTCAGTTGAATCTTTTGATGCCTAAGTTATCTGTGCATATGGTGGACACTAATCCCTCTATACCTCCCATAACTTTTATTGATAATGAAAATGTTGTGTTTGTGTCCCCTATTTATGTTGGAGTTAACGTATCCTGCACTCCTTTGAGGTATAACATTCCTCCTCTACCCGGATACACACCTAAAATCTTTTCCGCCATGACTAATTAGCCTCCTCCACCACTCAATCCCATCTTAAACACCTTGTCACAAAACATGGGTCAAATGCAATCTCAACTCGCTAACTTAACTAATGTTGCCACACAATACACTCACTCAATACTATCGTCGTAGCTGTCTTGCCTTAAACATCTCGAATGCTCCCATGCCCCAAGGGATCGAGGTGCCAAAATTCGAAAAGTACAATGATAATGGAGAACCAAGACAATCAAATTCCTTTACCGCTCTATGTAGTGACTTTCTGCATCAGGATCGTTTGCTAGCAAAATTATTCCCATGATCCCTTAAGCATATTGTGTTGGAGTGGTTTTTCTCATTGCTTGACAACTCTATATTTTCTTTTGATCAACTCATAAATCAATTCTTGCAACAGTTTCGAGTGAACATTAGCTCTATCATTTCTTGTTATCAATCCATTTCTTCCCAGATCCCCTATACCCTACCTAACCATGACATCTAGAGGATTTCCATGAGCATTCTTTAGCTGACATTAAGGGAATGAGTTTCCCTAATGAAATATCCTTCCTTCGCTCATCTGTGTACTGCATTGAGAGACTATCAACAGATGTTAGCTCAATATGGGGCTTCAGCCTCATCCTCATGTCTTGATGGTTTTGGGGTTGCATATTCTTCTAAAGGGTCAAAAAGAAATAAGGAAATAGCTAATGTAGTAGTTGTCCCTCAAACTAATGAAAACAATGCACTTGGGTCACAACAAAATCGGGTCTTCACAAAGCTATCTGATTCTAACTCAAGTATACTCCAATTTTTTAAAAAAGATAATCACCCTTCCAAAAATTAAATCGCTTCTTGATAACAAGCCATATCCTAGTTGGTACGACGCGTCTAAATTTTTCCAATACCATCAAGTGCCTGACATGACACCAAGTGCTGTGTGCGCCCAAGACATGTGATTTAGGACCAAATAGATAGTGGTAACATCTGCCTCAATAGCAAAACTTAGAACCCTAATGAGTTTGTTGCTAAACCCAAAAACCAATTACAAATCTACATGAAACCCTTCTTTCCTCATTCTTCCAACTTTATCACTACTTATTCTTCTACACCATATGATGATGTCACATATGTGAACATGGGGTCTACACTCCCATCTCCCCTCTGAGTCAGAAGGCTAAGATACTAGGCATATATTTTACACGCAATGACTTACCCTACCATGGAGAGTGCTCTCCCCTCTACATTCCCACTCAAGTCAACAATAACATTGTCATTGTCGTTATGGTTGACCTTGCCACTAGGGTCAATGGTCTACATAAGGAAAGATAGAACGAGTGAAAGACTACCATCAATATACATGATGGTTTTTCTCTCTCCCCTTTGGGGTCCATTTCTTTGTCAGTCTTTGAAGGACCTAAATTTGTCTCTACAACATATTTTTTGATATCAGAGTCTAACTTGTTTAGAGTGAAGCTAGGAATTCTATGGCTAGTTTCCATGAACGTATTCACTTCGGTTGTTTATAAGTGTCTAAAGTTTCCTCATGAGGGCATGGTACAAACTATCCAGGATACTAGGTACAAATCGCTAGTGTTACATGGGGGTTTCTCTCTCGACCACTTTTGGACTGCTTTGGTGGGACCCATACTTCCCCAAGGTGACTTGTTATATAAAGCATATTATAGATGCAAGATCGGGAGCTCAGTGCTTGAATCGGTCCCACCTCTTGAGCTGCTTCTTCTCCAATTCCCTCTCAGCCTACTCCTGTGTAGTAACACGCTTTGTCTTCCAAGCCTTCTTCATCGGGGGTTAAAGACAAACATGCTCCCATGAGTAGACCTTCCCATTATTCCAAGACCTCGCAATCTCTAGTGGTGCCTTCCATTCCTTCAATTGTACCTAGCAAAAGAAAAGGAAAGTACCCCATGTTGATGAAGTCGAAACCTCATGTATTCTATCTTCCCATCCTTCCTGATATCCCTCACCATACTATATATAGTAAGGGTGAGCAATCCTCTTTGCCTATTTCTTCATCTATGGTTCTGACATCTCAACCTTTGAGGGTAAGAAAGGCACCCACAACTGAGGTTAAGGATCCTACACCCCCAACATATCCTGTCCCTCTTGTGGAGCCAATTCATCTACCATTAACGACTATAAAGGGAACTTTACCTATTGTCTCGGTGCCTTCTCAAGCTCCTATTCTTGGTCCCCATCTCCTTTGGAACCAACTTGTGCATGAGCTTAAGCGTCACCAACGTGCAATGGCAAAGGAATGCGATGTCGCATAGAAAGCCACATATAAGTCTTTTGTTTCAATTCCTTCGTCTTCTTCTCTTTCAAATCCTAGTTTTATCCTGCTTCTAGTCTCTTCAAGAGACATGGATGAACCTCACTCCAAGAGGGTGCAGGTATTTATTGGGCCTTCTTTGGAGCTACCTCTCCTCACTTCCCTACCTTATGTTCATTGACTTGTGTAACTCTTAGATATGCCTCACACAAAGGTCATTTCTAGTGTGGCCCTGCTTGCTCTTCCTGCATCTCAACAACCTAGTATGCTATCCAAGTGCAAGCTTGAGCAAGACCCTATCCCTGAATCCCGCCAAAAGAAGCCTACACATGTACTTCTCTCTCTTCTTATGTCCTTATCATTGAGGATATCCCCTCTTCACCAGAGTTTGTCTTTGCTCCTCTTCTAGAGGTTCACATTGAGGTTCCAACTCTTTCACAACCTACAGTCAAGTCACCATACTCGTCTCCAGAGAAGTGTATGTTTGACTCTCTGGAGGATATTCTAACATTGTCAACTACTTTTACAAAGTTGTTGACAGTCAACTCGTAGGAACTAGCCGATGGGGATATTGAAGTAGCCACATCTCTAGCCATTGCTATAGGCGAGATGCCTAGTACCGCCCTAGTCGTTGTTCTGTAGCGAGCTCACCCTCCTCCCCCCTACAATCTGGATTGGGAGGAGGATGAACTACTAGACATAATTGACTAGGGCAGTACCTTTCATATCTTTAGATTAGAAATTGTTTGTTTTTAGATATGTTCCCTCGACCTTGTTTGTATACATTGTGGTCTCTTAGAAGACCCAAGATACCCTTGTAGGTACTTGGATACATGGCAGATGATCTGTCATACACTTCTTCTATTTGTATGATCATTCTTCTCTTTGTTGTACCTTGATTTTTGACATTTGGGGATGATGCAGAGTGTTGGGGGAATTTAGGCCTTCTTCCATGTAGACCCATGTTTTTTTACTTTGTCTTTATGTGTTCCTTCTTCACAATATGGAATATTTGGGAATGTGATGATGATACATATGTAGTTATATACAAATGTTGTTAATATGAATCATACTGACCTCAAATATTTAGATCCCTCGTGTCTCTCTATCATGTCTCTCTTATGATAGGACCCCAAACAACTTGTGTTCCTTTACATAACACAACGAAGGGTGGGAACTATCACATTCATATTTACATATCTCCTATCTCATGTATCTTTTAGAATCATGTCTACATTTAGTTGCCATATCTTTCGTCTAGCATGGGGACAACCCAATAGACTCTATCTTTATGATTGCCTATGTCTCTTTTCTATAGCTGTCCTACAATGCAGTTTGTAGCAGTCACATGGCGATTCAATTTTCGTATGGTCTCTAGCATAACATAACTTTCTACCCATACATATCAATGTTTTCTTATGTCATATAATCTTTCATGTCTAAATTTCTGCTTTTCACCTTATATAATCATTATATGTAGGATCAGCTCAAGTCTCTTCCCTGGGGGAAACTTTGCATGGATAGAAGACCCTTCCTCCTCTTCACATCTTGGGTATAACACTCTCCCTTTTTACTTTAATTCACATTTCACTAACTCATTTGACTGCAAAATCCGACGAAATATGTATAATTTGATGTATCGTCGGGTGCTTGTAAAATTTGATGTGTAATTTTCAATTTTTTGTAAGTTTATCCTCGACTTTTGTCGAAATTTTGACGAACCTGGGTTTTGTCAAAATGTCGACTATCAGTTTTGTCAAAATTTCGACAAACATGAAAAATAGAAAAAAATCAAATTGTGGCCGACATAAAGAAAAGTGAGTTCGTGCTGATTTATTGTGACAGTGTTTTGCTCTACTTGAGACAGTTTGTGGAGAACTAAGGATGATTTTCTTAGGAAAAATCAGAAAAAATTCAAGAAGATATCGCCAGGTTGAGGGTAGTCATTGTCTTTTTTCAGAATTCAGTTGTGAAGTCAGATTTGTAGTTCCAGGTTTGAAAATAATATTTTAGAGCAACATCTCATCAAATTTCATTTTTAGAGGTTTAGGATTTTGAGAATTTCATGTCCAGATTTTGTTATGTGGAATCACCATAAGATCACAACCAAGGAACAATTTCTTGTGACTGCAATTATGTGATCCATAAATCTATTGGTCATGTGGCATAGTTGTGCTATAACAAATACAAGATGCATTCATGTGTGACCCAAGTTTAATTGGCTATGTTGTGATAGAAATGGAGGCACTCATATAATGTAGTTAATTCAGGTTGTATAATGTAGGTGTCAATCATCATTGGGTGCATTCAGGTTGTCTCAAGTTTAACAGGTTAGGATGTAATTATAACATGATCGAAGAGTGATTACCTCTTGCTGCAATAAAGAGCCTATAACTCTGGTTGATATGCAGAGTGGTTGTGTTATATCAATTATGTAGTGCATTCAAGCACAACCCATGTTTAATGGGCTATTTAGAGAGTGATCAAGATTTTCTAAACCTTATGAATGTTACTTAAAAGTGTATAGCTTAAACTACAAACCAAGTTTGTTACATACTTGAATGCAATCTTGGGTTACCGCAAACTATAATAATGTGATCTGCTAATAACCAATATGGAAAGTATTAAAGCAAGACCCATGATATATAGGATACATTTCCCTGATCAGGTTTACATACCTTAATGATCAAACACAAGCTTCCCACACACTCTAGGATACAATCCAAGATCATACCACAACTTTGTCAAGACAACTAATTTTCTGACCCAAGATTTAAGGTTGTTTTTTAATACCAACATAAGCATTGGTAAGAGCATGATTAGGGTACAAACCCTAGGCCTCCGTAGAAACATAAACAATAACTATAGCGGATTAGTGAGGTTGCAATACAGAAAGATTGATACATTGTAGTAATAACAAAATCTTGCAATCTAAAGATTGTAGCCAATAACAAGCACACTATGTAGCTTAGTGACATTTGTAAATGCAATCTATGGTAAGAAGAATGACAGTCACTTGAGATGTGACAATCAAAAAGAGGTTGAGCAGTGACAAGATAATAAAAGCTCAAACCTTGCATAGTAAAGTGGAAGATTTTAATAGTGAGTTTCCTTACCCCTTGCTGACCTTAAGGGTTTTTCAAATGATTTTGGTAGTGCAGAGAAAGGAAAATGCAATTAGGGAATGATTGTCCAAATGAAGTAAATGGTAATCATAGGTTCAATGTTTCTTCTTAGCCATTAATGTATAATGGAGGTAGTGGATTGCATGTTTGATCAGTGTTTTGAGACTCATCAAAGATGGGAGAATAGTGAATAATACCTTGTGGACTATGAAGTAGTGTCAATAAGGTTGAAGAATCTTAAGAACTACAATACCATGAAACAATGAGTCCCCTGTAGTAAGTAGGCAATCTATAGGGCATAGTTTGATTTTATAGAAGGATGCTCACGAAAGAAATCTTCAAATGATAGTGAGTGAATTGTTTGAGATTGCAGCTGAGGGTGCAATACCCAGTTTTAAAGGAAGTTAGCAAAACAGTAAATGTGCAAGTAAATCAAATCGTACACAACAAACAATTCACAATGTTATCTTGCATAATGCCTTGAGTTTGAAGACAAAAATATCATTGTATCTTCATGATGAAAGTGGTGACCTTAATGGTCAATCACTGGAAACCATGATTTTAAAACATTCTATTGTGCTTATGGAGGCAAAATTTTAAGCAAGGCAGTGAGTGGTGGTTTGGAACAATGGCAGGTATGAAGGACTTGCTTTATATGCATACTATGCAGTCTAGCTTAAGACACCGTTCTTAGAAGAGATTGAAGGTGGATTATGGAACTCAAGGGTTACCATGAAAATGATTAAAGAAAGACTCCAGATCTATTTAAAAGCCACGGTCATGAAGATATCAAAGATGTCACATGCAAAACCCTAGTAGCCGGAGTAATGAATATAGTGCCAAAGAGGATAGTGTGCTGGGGCAGATTTAGGAGATCTCCACATTATCTAATTATAGGGAAATACATCATTTATTTATTTTTTTAATTAAAACAAATGATTCTAAACCCTATATAAGATACATTGATACTTCAAAAGCCTCTGAAGGAATTTCAGATTATGAAAATATATGTCATGAATTCTAGATTACAAATAGTAGCGGAAACAATGTAAGATTTGTTGAGCAGAGCAGGAATGAGATAAGCAGCAATGAATCCTATGCCTCCTTTCACACACATCTCCTCACCATTCTTTGTCATTCTTTATGGAAACACTTCTCCATTTTGGGTGGTCTATGCTTTGAAAATAATGTTTTGACGAAGGTTTTAGAGTATGTTTATTAAAATGAAAACTCCATTCTGATGGGCTACGCCTGAAAATAAGATTTTGACAAAAGTTTTAGGGTATGTTTATTAAAGTTTTGGAGTATTTTGGGGGGCTATATTGTTGATTCCTTAAATGATTTATTGAAATGGACTGTGACTAAATAAATGACTAACTATTTAGTCATTTTTATTTGTGTGACTAAATAATTTTTAATCAACAACCAAACTAGTAATTTATTTACTCATTTATAGTCGAGTTGCAAAAAATGAGCAAAATTTAGTCATTTTTAGTTGTTGTGACTAAAAGTTTTAGTCACCTAGTCATTTATTTGCCAAATTCTACTAGTGTGTGCTTCCTTATGCGATTAGAGCTCTCTCAATGTTGAGGGCCCTAGGGATAAGCTCGTCATAAGAAGTGACACATTACATCTTTAACTAAAAGGATAAATCCGTATTGACATTAGCAATGATGATTAAGACTTGTTGCTCCTTAAGAATGGGTCACTTGCTCTTACTAGCTTGCTACCTCCATCATTGTAGGAAGTTTGCGATCAAGATCAATATTCTGATTTTAGGAGTCTTAACGGTTGGAAATCATAGTAAAATCAAAATTTAATAAGTTTTGGAATTAGCATTTTAAAGTGTTTTTTGGGGTCATTAACTTCAGAATATCTTCTCTTTTGTAGGGGTGGTTGCATGCCAAATTTTTTTGGTGTAAAATATCAGAATTATTAGATTTTGAAACATGTCTATGAATAAAAATTATTGGAGTGTGAGTTTGATATTTTTTGAAGATCTAAATAGTCAAGCTTGGTAAGGAAAAATTATGTCAAATAATATTAGTTCAAAACAAAATGAAGAGACACTTGATAGATTGTGGGCTAGATTGAAAGAAAGGGTGATGGGAAATGTTATTGTCCTTGCAATAATTGCAAGGGCTTAAAGATGAGACAAATTTTAATCACAACAGCTGAGAAACATTGTAGGCATCATGGTCACGTTGAAGGGGGGCATGATTATCGTCCATTGGTAAGTTGTTCATTATATGTGTTTATATTGATTGAATTTGTAAATGTTTATATCATTTTAACATTTTATATATATATAATCACTTTGATCATGATCATATTATTTGTGCCTTATCATTATTATAAAGGTGGGGGCACCCTAGGCGATGATAGCGGATTATCATGGCCCTAAGAATGGTTTTGGGTAAGCCGGACAAACATGGAGCTGTGAATATCGAAGATGAAGCTAATGATCCTATGGAAGAAGATTATCATGCGCCAGAAAACACAGTTGAAGATGATGGTACGAATACATTGATCCATGACGCATTTAGTGGCAGAGCTGATCACGATGATCAAGATGACTTTGATGATGTTTATGATTTACCTATACTTGAGAAGGCATACTAGCCCCTTTATGAAGGCTCAAAAACAACTCTTCTCTCTGTTGTATTGTTGTTGTTGAACTTTAAGGTTATGAATGGTTTATCAAACATAGCAATCTCACGGATGTTAAGGTATGTCATATGTGTCATCTTTTTTCATCTATTTTAATTGTTGTTAGTTCATCACTAGTAAATAAAGGATGAAATATGTACCTTTAATATTCTTTATATTAACAAATTATTTTTTGTTGTAGATTGATTGGCGAATTTTTGTTACCACCATCAAATATTTTACCTTGCTCATACTGAGATTTATCTGCCATTATGAAAGATATCAGAATGGAGTATCAAGCAATAGATGCATGTCCCAATGATCATATTATATATCATAAACAACAAGAATTTGCAATAGAATTCTTAAAATGTCATATGAGTAGATATCAAACATATCAACTAACAAAAAAGGTTCCTCACAAGGTTCTTC
>VDFB02347734.1:0-25336 GCA_007258455.2 Sequoia sempervirens | reverse complement strand
AAGAAAAGGTATGCAGTAGTGCTAGAATTTGTTATGCAGATGGAAGAAATTTTTTAGAAAGTATGAAGCATGAGCGTGTGTGTTATGCATTGATTCCTAGAGTGAGTAAGGAGGATAGTGAGAAGGTTCCAGAAGAAGTTTCTGGGATGGTTGATGAGTTTCAGGATATTGTTTCTGATAATGTACCTGAGGGTTTACAACCAATAAGGAAGATCAGTCATTATATTGACTTGATTGGAGCCAAGCCCCAATAAGGCAGCCATAATGACTCAAACAGAAATGAGGAGTTGAACAAACAATTTCAAGAGTTGTTGAGAAAGGGTTTGATACAGGAGAGTTTGAGTCCATGTGTTGTACCTACAGTATTAGCACCAAAGGATGGGGAGTGGAGGATGTGTACAGATTCTTGAGCCATAAACAAGATAACAATAAAGTATAGATTTCCCCTGCCAAGGATGGATGACCTAATGGACTGTTTGAGTGGAGCTCAGTACTTCACAAAGATTGATCTGAAGAGTGGATATAATCAAATCCGGATTTGAGAATGAGACGAATGGAAGAGTGCCTTCAAGACCAAAGAGGGGCTGTACGAGTGGTTAGTCATGCCTTTTGGAGTAACCAATGCATCAAGCACATTCATGTGGCTCATGAATGAGGTACTGAAAGAATTTTTGGGAAGTTTTGTTATTGTGTATTTAGATGATATTTTGATTTTCAGTAAGATGTTGGATGAGAATCTGATGCATATTCGGAGAGCCTTTGAGAAGTTAAGAGAATAGAAACTGTTGATTAATCTGAAGAAGTGTAGTTTTGTTAAGAGGCAGTTAGTGTATTTGGGGTTTTTTGTCTCAATAGAAGGTCTCAAGATGGACCCAGAGAAGGTGAAGGCTATTCTAGAATGGCCTACCCCAAGAACTGCCACCGAGGTGAGAACTTTCCATGGTTTGGCTAATTTTTATAGAAAGTTCATTAGAAACTTCAGTAGTATTTGTGGACCCCTGACTGAAACAATGAGAGGGGATAGAAAAGAATTCAAGTGGAGCACTGAAGCAGAAAAAAGTTTTGAACTGTTGAAGTAGAAGGTGACAGAGCAACCTATTCTAGCCCTCCCAGATTTCAACAAGGTGTTTCAGGTGGATTGTGATGCCAGTGGTTGTGCCATTGAGCAGTGTTGAGCCAAGAAGGTAATCCCATTGCCTATTTCGAAAAGTTAAATGATGCCAAGAGAAAGCATTCTCAGAGTATGATCAGAGTTTATACAATAGTTCAAGCATTAAAAGAAAATGGAGACATTATTTTGCCGTCGGGCGAATTTTTTCTATAACATCATCGTGCCGCAATACCTAAATAGTCAAGGAAAATTAAACTCCACGATGAAATGGGTAGAGTTTCGTGGTTATACCTTTGTTTTGAAACATAGGAGTCGGAAGCCAACAGAGTTGCATTCCTATAGGGAGGCATACATTGATGACAAAGATGCAGATTGAAGTGGTTGGGTTTAATGAACTTAAGACACTATACGCAGAAGATCCTGATTTCATAGAGGCTTTGAAAGCTTGCAAGGAACATGTTACAGTGGATAGGACAAGGTGGCTAAATTTCATAATCTAGGATGGCATGTTATTTTAAGGAAGTCAATTGTGTATCCCGAGGAGTTCCATGAGGAGAACCTCGAGCAAAGGAGAATCATAAAGGGAGGAATGGCGTGACATTTTGGCCGAGATAAGAATATTTCCACATCGCGAGCATTATTATTGGCCCCGCTTGTCACAAGATGTGAAGAAGTTTGTAGAAATCAGAGGGTACGCCCATACAAAGGAGGGCCAAAATATATTTATATCAGCCCACTGCACTAAAGAGGCCATGGAGGATATAAGTATGGACTTTGTTCTTGGTTTGCCAAGGACACAACTAGGGAATGATTCAGTTTTTATGGTGGCTGATAGGTTTTCAAAGATGGCACATTTCATTCCATGTCAGAAGACCCATGATGCAGTCCACATTGCTGACTTGTTCTTCAAAGAGGTGGTGAGGCTACATGGCTTGCCAAAGAGTATTGTTTCAGATTGTGACACCAAATTTGTGGGGTACTTTTGGAGGACCTTATGGAAGAAGCTGAAGACAGAGTTGAAGTTCAGTTCTGCACACCATCCACAAACAAATGGGCAGACCGAGGTTGTTAACATGAGTCTGGGTAACCTAATGAGATGTTTGGTAGGAGATAAACCCAAGGGATGGGACTTGATCTTACCCCAGGTAGAATTTTCTTACAACAATTTTGTCAACAGAAGCACTGGTAGATCATCATTCCAGATTGTGTATGGAGGTAGCCCTAGAACAGCTCCAGAATTGAGTAAGATGGACCAAGAGAAGAAAATAAGTGCTGAAGCTGAAGATTTTGCAGAACACATCAAGGATATACATGAGAAGGTAAGAGAACATATTAACAAGATGAATATGCAGTATAAGGCTAAGCAAGATTAGAAGAGGAGGTATAAGGAGTTTCAGATTGCTGATGAAGTAATGGTGCACTTGAGGAAAGAAAGGATTCCAGTGGGAACATATAACAAATTTAAGATGAAGAAGTTTGGTCCCTGTAAAATTTTAAAGAAGCATGATTCAGGGAATGCATATGAGGTAGAGTTGCCAGATGGATTCAACATTTCTCCTATGTTCAACATTTCTGATTTGACAGAGTATCATGAAGGTGGTGCAGAGGAGGTACCAACGATGGAACAATGTGGGATTCCAGCACCTACTTTAGAATAGGAGGAGATTGAAGAAATCTTGGATAGTCGTGTGGGAAGGAGTACTAGGAACAGGCAGTATGAAGAATATCTAGTGAAATGGAAAGGATGGCCTATTGAAGATTCATCTTGGTTGCCTAAGGTAGAGGTCAACTATTTTAGTTTTCCTCCACCATCTGAGATGTGATGGGGTCACTTATCAAATTACCTTGGGTGTCTCATGCAGGAGCATCCAGTGGTGTAAGGATAACCTTGCATCACCCAAAAATAGTTAAATTTTCATGTTTATCATGTTTATCATTTTTCAGATGTTTTTACATTTTTGGATACCCTTTTCATCATAATGAAATTCCCAATTGATGGTTTTTATTTTATATTCCTAGGTTGAAAGATTTTGCAATTTTAGTTTCCTAGATTTGCACCTAAAAATATTTTGAGTTGGGTTTGAGGCACTTAGAGATTCTAAAATGGCCTCAAAACTTGTCAAAATTGACATAGAAAATTTTGAGACATTCTTGACTTCGAGACCTTTCGAACGGTTCAAACGGTTCACGAATCAGAGCCCCATATCAAAAGTTATGGCCCCGGGAAGTTGGCACACTTTCTAGAAGATACAATTGCAAATGTTCCTTTGAAATTTGAACTTCAAGTTGTAATTTTTCGGTGCCAAACCCCCTAAACTCAAAATTTGAATGTCGTTTTGGCTCCAAAGTAAAGAGGATCTCTATTTATGGGCAGGTTTCTAATTTTTGGGTAACTTTTGTGGGACAAGCTTGCATATTGTGAAAGGGTGGTTCTGTAGCTTTCTGTAACTGGCATGTGTTATAAAATTGGGGATTTGAGATCCTCTGCATGTATGAATCTCTATTTTCTGAATAATAAAATTATTCTCTTGCTTTTGGGTTATTTTCTGAGTATTGGACTGTGCCCTCATCACAAAATCATCCTCCTGTATATTCCTTGTATAACCCAAGTATTCACTTGATACACTGTCAATGTTTTATATATCTAAATATAAATCGGCACTGAATCTATTTTTATCCATGATCAAACTTGAGGCTAAGTTTTCCTCACCCTTGGATGATGGCACTTTATGTTGACAAATTTTTGGGATTCTATTTTATTTGACTCATATGAAACATGACATCATATCACACAATAACAACTTGAGTTGCATTGGAAAGTAGCTAATTATACTCTCCACTATAGTAATGGTACTCATAATTATTGCATATAGTATGTAGTAGCTATGGATATTGACTGGGTGGGATATAAAAATTGAGATCAGGTAGGAAATTTTAGGATCACATGTCCACTTCAAATTATTACTTCTTACTTGGATATAGTCTAGTTTTTCATCCAACCAAGATGAAATTTATTTGGGTGAAATTGATTCCACTATTGATCTATTTACCATAGGAAGATTTTCACAAAAAAAATCATTCCATTCAAAAATCCTACAATCATATTTTGTGATAATCTAATTTTAATATAAATCTAATGAAATCTAGTACTTCATCAAAGGACTAAATAGATTAAAATTCATATGTACTACATTCATGGTTTGATTCAAGAAAACATTTTTTATCTTTAATATTTTCATATATTGGATTGGATTATATAAATCGTCACTAAAATAATGTCCTTGATCTGTGAGATATTTTATGGGAGCCATAGGTGTCTACTTCAAGAGGCTTCATAGTTATTTATTTTCTATCTCTACTTTGGGAGTGTATTTTATCCCTCTACCTTTTGTGGGCTTCCTCTTATTAGGGGTTTCCTTTTTTGGGGGTCCTCTTTGTACATGGTAACCTCATTAATCTTCATTATTTAGGATAGGTCTTCTCACCCATCTAAGTATGATTAACATCTGTGTTAGTTCAAATGTTTTATTTTCTTTATGTTAAATGATATTTATCTTTTCCTAGACTTATTATTAAAATATCTTGGGTTTATTAAGTTTTTTCAATCTAAGGAGACATAGAAAAATACATCAACTAAATTGGTCACTCCCTCTCACACACATGGTGTGAGGCCTACCCCTATCAAACACCTAGTATTTAGACTATTTCAAGTTGCGTTTATTGATTATACTTAGAGATAATTTTGATGCCATGATACTTAGACATTTGAGTTCTTATGATGATTTGATTATCATATTTAGACATTTGAGTTTTTATGATGATTTGATTATGATTATACATTCTTAGTTAGATGACTGTGAAGGTTAAATTTGGTTTATGCTAGTTATTGGGGTTTCTCAATTTGAATTTTGAAATGATGAACAAATGAAATGTGTTGTGAATAAACCATGTTGCAATTTGATGAATTTAAAAATTAAGGTAAAAATAATCGGATATGATATATGATTAGTGTTTGTTTCAATTATGATATGAGATATATATGCTATGTGAAATTATGAAACTTGATTATATGAAATGGTGATTCAATTATTTTCATATATTATTTATTTGGATGGAAGCTTGTGTATATGGAATGGTGATTCAAATATTTTGATATATGATTTATTATATGGATTACTGTGTGCATCAAGTGTGCAGGTACACACTTCCATGGCCAATGAAAATTGGAGGTAAGCTTTGGGAACCCTGAGTAACTTAACCAGTGAATCTGAGCTATAGTCCATATGGAGAGACTATAAATCCATTATGTAATGTATTCTATTTGTGATGTTATTTGTGAATATTTTTAAATTGGATTCTATTTCCATGTCAATCCATCTAGATAGTGAGTTGTCCACCCAAGTTGACAAAATCGGATTTCATCTTTTAGACACGTTTTGGGGGTTGAAAATTTAAGTTTTGAAAGTGTTTTTATGAATTTAAGGTCCCTAGGTCAAGTACCTATGGGTTAGGTACCGTTTCAACTTAAAATTATGAGTAAATTGCATGATTAGGCACCCCTTTTGAGGCCTTAAAGAGGTTTGACGAAAATAAGGTTTTGGGAAGTGGGATGGGGACTAGTCCCTTTCCATTCCCACTTCTCCAAGTTGTCTTGGAAATCCCCCATGTCCTCACACATGTGTGAGCACACATGGGTGACTGTGCTTGGGAGGGTGAATGGGTGACTAAAAAGTGTCACTTCCCCATTTAAAATAAATTCAAATTTTAATTCTATTAAAAAACTAAGAGCAAGGGTTTGAGGGTCTCTTTTCTATTCTTTTTTTTTTTAGAGTTGTATTTTTTCTTGGGAGCTCTTGGTTAGAATTGCCAATATCGATTGCAAACCAGAAAATACCTTCCACGAAGAGGAAAACGAAAAGCAGAGATTGCATAAAAACATGCAATTTGATATATTTGAAAAAGACAATTAATTAAAAGATAATTTGCTTTATAAAAGCAAAGATTCCTAAACCTAATCTTATCTTGAGCAACAAGATAGCTCGAAAGATAAAGATAAGATCCTATAACCTAGGAAATAAATAATGCCTAAGTAAACTTATGCAAAGTGTAATTAATAATTAATTACACCAACACCCTACATAAGTGCAACTTAGGAGAAGTAGATTATTATGCAAATATGAGTCCCAGCAACAAGGCCTAAGAGGTACTCATGTACAAATGTAAAGAGAGAGAAACCCCCTCAGGAGATGAACTTCTGGAAGAATCACCGGAAGAACTTTGTGGAGTAACACTGGAACTTGATATAGGCAAGCAAGGAAATATTCTTCTGTATACTACTGAAACCGGATGAGAGTCACTGATTGACTCAAGGAATCATGATAAAGCAACAAAAGACCCCGATGCCATGGAACACTCGAAACTCACATACTGGATCAACTCTGGAATCTGTAAGCAACAGTAGATGAAAAAGATGAACCCATAATGATGACAAAATCTGGAAACCATGTATCTCGATGCCGATGCCAAACTGTGACTGAAACTCTTCCATGGGAAGGAGTACCAAAAAAAGACTCTGGAACAATAACCACAAAAACATGGCCCTCAAATTGAGATGGATCCAATGTGGATCATTAACCATAGGCTCTCAATCTGAAGTGTGAACCAATGAATCTGACATGTGTCAAGCAAGACAAGAAATGTGGCCAAAAGAAACTAAGAGACCAGATAGACTCATGTGAGTTGCCATCAAAACAAGATGGAATATGGGATCAAAGTGAAAAAAACACTTTAATCAGATTATTATGCATGAAACCCCCCTGAATGGAACTTTATATCAGTTCGTTATTACAATACCCAATGATTGCATAAGGAGATGATGCAAAAAAAATACAGAAACATGAGTGAAAATGCAAACCTAGAGCACGAAACAAAAATGAATGCATGTCTAATAAGAGTTACACATTTTCTATAAATGACCTCAGATCTGTATAGAGGCCGAAACCAGCTTTCCGATGCCGCAAAAATCGCGAAAATCGGATAAGTGAGTCAAAAGATATGGATCCCGGAGTGAAAATGGCAACATCTGACTTCCGAGGCCGAAAAAGATATCAAAAATGAAAAACCAGAAAATCTCACCAGCACCAATGCGTAGAGCTCGGAAACAGCTTTCCGACGATATCTCGTTTGCAAAAAAAGGACGCCGTATGCCCAAGATATGCCCATTTCCGTGAAAGTTGTCCAAAAAGGTGCGATTTGGCCCCCAAAAGCCCTCAAGGGCTAAAAAAAATTCGGCCCCTGGTTGCATGCAAGACCAGGGGCTGGTGCGCAGGGAGCAGGCGGCGGAGTCCCCGGTCACCCACGTGACCGGGGCTGGGGCTGAACAACTGGCGGAGGGCTGAGCGCAGGGGCTTGGACCCCAATATGACCGCGGGCTTGGAGATATAAGCCCTCGGGGGCTGGCGCATGGCTAGTGGCGCGGCAAGAAAATCCGCCGGTGGCGGTGGTCCGGCGGTGGCCTGTGGGAGGCCACCGGGTGGCGGGCGGGTGGCGGCCTCCATTTAGACTGGCTGCGTAAAACATTTTCAATTTTTTTGATTTTTTTAATATTTTTTTGGATATTTTTTCGAAAAATGAGCCTCGAAAACTGTGCCTGGGGGCCGTACGGCCCTTGGGCAAAAAAATTTTGCTTCTCCGGTCGATTTTGCCCAAACTGGACAAATTTTATATGAAAATGGGGGTTTTTGGGCGCTGCGAATCCAACGGCGAGGTCCGTTTGGGCCCAATGTGCTCCGAAAATCAGGCGACCCCCAGATCTAACAGATAAATCACCAAGCTTGAAACCTTCACAGATCTGGCAAACGGTGATGAAAATCAATAAAATGAAAGTCATTTCTGACTTTTTCCAGCGCTCTGAATCCAATGGAAAACCCCGATCTGATCCAAGACGCTGCATAAATGTGCTCAAGGATTGAAACCCTTGAGGGACCTCGAACGAGCTCTGCACTGTGTTCCTCCGAAAATGCTGAGAAGGGGCTGCGAATCGTGGCTCTGATACCATGTTAGAATTGCCAAGATCTGATTGCAAACCAGAAAATACCTTCCACAGAAGAGGAAAACGAAAAAGCAAGAGATTGCATAAAAACATGCAATTTGATATATTCGAAAAGATCAATTAATTACAAGAGATTATTTGCTTTATAAAAGCAAAGATTCCTAAACCTAATCTTATCTTGAGCAACAAGATAGCTCGAAAGATAAAGATAAGATCCTATAACCTAGGAAATAAATAATGCCTAAGTAAACTTATGCAAAGTGTAATTAATAATTAATTACACCAACACTCTTGGTTTTCAGTTGGGGAGATTGAAGTAAAATCTTCGAAGAAGAGGAGTTGTGGAGATCCTCATCCCATTCTTCTCTAATCTTGGATTGTAGGAAAGTTTACTATTCTAATCTTTTTCTTTATGTTTCAAATAGATGAGATTGTATGATTTTTAAAAATACTTTTGGTGTTTTTTTTCTTGTGTTGTTGAATGTGTATTATGTGATGGGAAAAGGGTTGTATAGGGATAGGATCACCCAAAATTTGGTTAGAGCATCCCTCGTTAGGGATGGTATGAAGTAGGAACCTCCATGGGGATATATACTTACTCCTTATAAGGAGAGGCTTAAAAAGGGTATGAGTACCCATATGCAAATTATGAAATGGTAGAAATGGTTTTGGTGGTATGGGTCTTTTGTGAAAGAGGAGTTATGGTGGAAGGGTTGTATGTGAAGAGATGAAATTATAATAATGGTTTAATTATTGTTGTTCTCTTTGAGTCCCCATATGGAGTGCATTGTCCATCTTCCATTCCCCATATTTAATTTGTAATAAATCCTTAATTTATGTGATAAAACCCTTGGGAGGGAGTGAGATTTGTTGTATGTTTCATGTGTGTTTTTATGGCTTGTTGGAATGGTCTTTGTGTATACCTTTTTTCTCTTGGTTGCCTCCTAGCTTGCGGGTGGTTTGTTTTTCAACCAAAGGTTGGGAGGTGAGCTCCACATTGGCCTTTTGGAAATAAATTTGTGCCTTGTGAAGAGTTGTAGGTTTATAAGAACTCGCAACTTAAAAAAAACTATGTTCATTGCTCATCAATATCAAGGTTTCCTTTTGGGTGAAATCTACCTTGTGGGAAGGAATACCTTAGCCATGAAAGTTTGTTGTAAGGATCTTGTGTGATTGCATTGTAGTCATAATTTTTTTGTGTTAATTTTATTCTTTTTTGTCTATAAGAGAAGTTATTATTTAAGGGTTGATAGTCTTATTTTAACATTGTCATTTGAAAAATAATAGGAAGTTGTAGTCATGCTTTGGGAAATGTTTTGTTATTTTTTCTAGACTGTCATCTATTGGTTTTGTTTTATTATATTGTACAAGAAGAAAACTCAGAATTTAAAAGGTAAAAGAAAAGGGTATGAATAACAATGTCCATGAAAATGATTTCCTATCAATACGTTGAGAAAAAAAAGGTATTGTAATCCCTAGAAATGTAGCCACAAATAAACATTGCATACTATTTTAAATGAGTACATCTTGCTTAACTTAAAGTAGGATTGAACGTTGTTGTTAGAATGTGATGAAAATAGAATATTTTATTTGTAAATGTTACTTTCCTTGTTCTACGGAATTATGTATTTACCTTGTAAGAATGAAAGAAAGGTTTAGTTTGAATCTAAAAGTACACCTTGTTATTCTATTAAAAAAAAAAAAATTTGATTTTAAAAATGTGTACCTCTCATAAAAAGTTGTATCATGTCATTATATAGATCTTCATTCTATTTTTTAGTTCAGAAAAGAGATATAAAATGATTCCTTGAGAATCTATATGCATTATTTTTAAATAGAATTCATGCAATGAGCATTAGGTAGTATAGTATTTGATTCTATAAGTTTAGGTGTCTTCTCCATTTAGAGTATATTTTCCCATTTGTAAGGCTTTGCACTATCTGCCAAAAAAGTTTCCCCTCTGTTATGTGAAGAAAACATTTACCATCTAATATTTATTATCTGAGATAAAAGTTGTGAGAGACATGTATTATGATAGCTTTAAACAAAATGAGGGCAATATTTTTAGAAATGATTTGTACAACAGAAAGAAGTTTGTACATCTACAAGACTACATTGTTGAAACCTCGTTATATGTTATTCATATATGTATTTAGTAGTTTTAGACTTAGATTCATATAACCCTCTTAGTACCTGTCAAGTAAACTCTATAACCATGCATGTTTATTTAGTCTTGATTATAAGATTCTTTTTTCCAGTTAGATCGATTGTGGATAATTGATTTTTTTTTATTAAGGAGACCCGATTACAATATCCTGACTTTGTGAACCACACAAATCATGAATTTTCATCCCCTAACGGCCTAGAAAACCTATTGTTCATGGTAGTAGGTAGATAGTGAAGGTCTTGCATCTGCCATGAAAAGAAGAAACAAAAGATATACTTAAAATAAGTAAATAAATATATTGTTACATAATTTGAACCGGAAGAATAGTTAAAGGTGAAAAAAACACAACCAAGTTAAAGCTAAACCTAATCACAAATGAAAATACTATGAAAAAAATAAATATTTAAAAAAAAAGAGTAGAAAATGCCAGAGGAATATTCCTTTGAATGTATTCAAATAGTTATAGGAAGTCCGAATTACTATAGTTTTCCTTATTGCTTAGGTTGGATAGACTTGCACAAATCCCCACCTTACACTATCATTGTTGCCGTGATTGTGTTTGTTTTCCTCATCGCTCTTCTTGACTCCATTTCCATGCTTCACCTCATCTATGCCTAACTGCATCACTTAAAAAAAAAAGAGGGATAAGAAAAAAAATTGAGAACGAGAGCTTATTGAGCTAGGGCTTCAACATTAAAAATGGATGTGAAAAATATTCTAAAATTGATTAAATATTCCTCGTTGGCTTAGTCAGTGTTAAAACCTTATTATATTCTTATCCTTGCTACTCATCGTAATTTTTAAAAAAATGGACATCACTCTAAAATTTATTTTGATGCATGGTATTAATTTTAGGTCCATAGCTTAAGTTTGCAAATTTCCATAGCTCCAAAACTCCACTATATGGTAGATTTTTATTCCCTAGGTTTCCTATTAAGAATTATTAAAGGCACGTGCACCAAACGAAACTAATGATTAGTAAATTTTGAAGTGCATAACGACACTTGGGAAAATTACCATAATAATATATTTTTATCAAAAATTTTGTTAGTTTCTTAGGAGATAACGACAAATTAATTAAACAAAGATGACATCACAAAGAAATTTATCGATAATAATAACATGATAGGCGGGGCATGGATAATTCTCAATTTGAGCCACAATGATCCCATTTACTTTATCTCTCAGGAGATCATTAACCTAATCCATTCATTTAAATGATCTCTAAATAAAGGAGACACCTATTTATATCCCAACTTCTTTAGATAAGGATTAACCTAATTTAAAAATAGGAGTAAGCATAAAGGTTAAGACTTAGTATATTCCACCATACTATTGTTAAGAGGAGATTTCTATTTTAAATCAAAATCCTCTTTATTCATGGCCTCCACCCTTCCTTTCTTAAAGCTAACTAATAATAAGTTAATTTAAGGAATTAATATATATGATCATTTTTATATACTATTTGTCTATCTTATATTATTTTTTTAGAAAATAAATAAAATTACTTATTATATTTATAAAAGGTTAAGTAAATAAATAAATTAGTAATAATTAAGAATAAATATTAAAATTTTAAATTTAGAGTAAATTATAAATATCTTAGTTATTTTTTGTACTTGAATTTTTATAATAAATGTTAATATAGATTTTAGCAATTATGTCTAAGTAGTTTAAATTGGGTAGAGAGAACAAGATAAATAATGTTCCATCAATTAATCCATAGGATCAATCGTAAATCAAATAGATGATTTTTACATGATTTTCTCATATGAGAACCCATATTATGGTGGTCTAACATGGACATTGCCTATTATGTAAAAGCAAACATTAACTATCCTAGTAAACCCTATGCTTGGAATTAAACATGATCTATTTTAATTTTATTGCTCTACTCTAGAGCAGCATGTTGAAGATGATGCTACACAATAGATGTTAATTAATTTTGAAATTAATTATTCATGCACATGCATGGGAATTAAATGCTGGCCTTTTTGGTATTATTGTTCAAAAAAGAATTGTTGGTTGTGTTTTTCCCTAACATTAATTTTGGGAATTACATTTTGGTATTAGAGCCTAGGTTCCAACACCTGGATCTCTAGGCATATGTGTTCACCATGTTAATATGTGTTATGATGTTATCATGTAGGATGCCAGCTAGATAACGAAAGGTTTGCACATGTGGATGTAAATGTAGATGTAGTGTGGGGTGAGAGCAAGTTGAGACACCACCAGTAGCCCCACAGATTCCAAAGGTACCACAACATGAGCCTTCATAGAAACTCAATTCCCAAATCCTCCATGCATTACAAGATTTGATTGGGGTTATTTATGCTCATTTACCAGTAATAGAGGACCTTAGACTAGATCAGACACAACATTCATCTGAGGTACATAGATCAGAGCATGGAGAGCATAAAATAACTCCCCCTCACATTCTTGAGGAGTATAATGATGAGGGTGAGAGGGGATCAATCCATCTAGATCCTCCACAATATATTCCCTATCTTGAGATACCAGATGAGGGTAGAGCATATCGAGATCCAGGCTATCAGATTCATTAGTTGCTATAATTGAAACCACCTAATTTTAAGGGATTCATGGATGGAGTAGAGGCTAATTCTTGGCTTCTTAGCCTTGAGAGGTGCATGGTATTATGTGCATATGCAAGCAATCTAAGAGCACATGTAGTGATACTATTGCTTTGAGGTTCAACATCCACGTGGTGGTGCCAGGAGGAGCAAAAACACCGCCTATCTTGAGATACTTTCATTTGGGAGACATTACTAGAGTAGTTTCAAGCACACTACTTATCTAAGCATTTTAGACATCATCATATTGATGAATTTAATGACCTACATTAGAGGAGTTTATCAATAGCACAATCCGAGATCCAATTCTTGGAGCTACTACTATATGTGGATTATCTTCATGAAAAGAAGCTTCTCGTCAATCATTTCATCAAGGGCCTAAATGTAGGTATATCAGGACTAGTTCTCAATTCTAATCTAGAGAACCTTTGGGTTGTTGTGGAGAAGGCCATGATATCAGAGGTGATGCAAAGGAAATCTCAAGATGTACAAGAGCAGTTTCAAAACTGCAACCACACTTCATAGTCATGTAGCTATCGATGACCTAACCTTCCTTCAAAGGGAGGATTTAGGCCTCAAGTTGGGTCACCTAGACCACTGCAACAATAGAAAAAAATTCATAGGCCTATGCCTCAATGGAGCTCAGTGGGTGGCCACTTTAGGTAATGGCAGCCATACGGTCCTCAACATGATCAACATCCACAAACATAGGGTGTAACTCTAGCATGTTCACAATAGTCTTCCTATGGGGGATTTAGTGGTTCCAATAGGACTAGGGGACAATAACCTAGCAAGACATAGTCGAGTTAGGTGTATACTTGCGGTCCTTGCTACGTATGTGGTGTAGTGGGACACCTAGCTAGGGATTACCCTCAAGGACTTGAAGCTAGAGGATAACAAACTAGAGGTTTTGAGCAGATAGTGGGAGATGTGGAAAACTCCCATAGATTTTTTGTGATGGTTGAGAACCACCAAGCTAAGAATTAGGCCACTATCATGGAGACACTAGGTATGATTGGTGATATCCATGTTTCTATTTTCTTTGATTTTGGAGCATCTAATTCTTTTATTTCCCCATCTATAGTGGAGCATAGCAAGCTAGTGGCATCTAGGAAAGATGATAAGTGGGAAGTTGTTAGCTTTAAGAGCTAAGGTTCCTATAGATTTAGTAGTCAAATATTGTCCACTATGACTAGGAGATTGGACTACTTTAGTGGAGCTTTGTGTTACTCCATTTGGCTCCTATGGAGTATATTTGGGTATGGATTGGCTCGACATACATCAAGATAAGGTAGATTGTTTTCGTAAGGTAGTTGAGCATGTAGATGACCATGGTACAATAGTGGAGACCTTATAGGAGTACAAAGGCCCATATATCTTCACATGATATTTGTTATGCAACTTAAGCAGTGTATGTGAAAGGGATGTTAGTTATTTTCCATTACCATCAATAACAAGACTGAGGAGTTAGAGACATTTTTGGATGATCATCTCATCCTTAGGGAGTTTGTAGAAGTATTTCCTTCAGAGTTGCCAGGTATGCCAGCTTGGTGGAAGATTCATTTTCATATAGACTTAGTACTAGGAGTCGAGCCACGTGCACCATACAGGATGACCACTCATGAGCTTAGTGAGCTAAAATTGCAATTGGAGGAATTGTTAGAGAAGGGTCATATATGTTTGAGTGTCTCACCTTGGGGTTCTCTTTTCATATTCATTAAGAAGAAGGATGGATCCCTTCAACTTTTTGTGGACTATAGACAATTAAATAAGGTGACAATCAAGAATCGTTACCCTCTTCAAAGGATGGATGATCTATTCGACCAGCTATAGGGTGCCAGAGTGTTCTCTAAGATTGATCTTAAGTCAAGATATCATTAGTTTTGGATTACAGATACAAATATACATAAGACAACTTTCAAGACTAGGAATAGTCATTATGAGTTTATAGTGGTACCATTTGGTTTGACAAATTCCCCTACAGTGTTCATGAGTCTCATGAATGGGGTATTTCATACCTTCCTAGATTAATTTGTGATAGTGTTCTTGGATGACATTTTGGTATATTCACGTTCAAAGGAGGAGCATGAGGAGCATCTACCTTAGGTGTTACAGTGTTTGAGAGAACATTAATTGTATGGAAACTTATCTAAGCATGTCTTCTTCTATTTAGAGGCTCATTATCTTGGGCATACTATATTAGGTGATGGTATCTCCATAGAACCATCAAAGATTAGAGCTATCATAGAGTGGCCAGGCCCTACCATACTGACATAAGTTAGAAGCTTCATTGGCTTAGCAAGTTATTATCAAAAAAAATTTGAGAGCTTCTCTAGGATTTCACACCCTATTACTTCCCTTTAGTGAAAAGGGAAGAAGTTTGAGTGAACAGAGCAGTGTGAGAGGGATTTTCAGATCCTCAAGGAATGTATTTCTAGTGCTCCTATCCTAGTAGTACTAGATCCATCAGTTGATTTCATGGTTTGTACTGATGCCTCATTGGATGGATTAGGAGAAATGCTTATGCAAGAGGGTAGAGTGATTTCTTTTTAGTCACAAAAACTCAAACCCCATGATCTGAACTACCCTACTCATGACTTAGAGTTGGTAGAAATAGTTCATGCATTATTTTTTTGGAGACACTTTCTCTTAGGACACCACTTCAAGCTTCATTCAAATCATCAAAGCTTACAGTATATCTTCACATAGCCAAATCTAAATGCACATCAAAGGGATTGGATGGAGTTTATTTTTCACTATGAATTTCATGTGCATTACATCAAAGGGAAGGAGAATGTAGTGGTAGATGCATTCAGTAGGAGGATACATGAGTTATCATCCATGTCATTAGGAATAGATTTGAGGGGATGTATCCTTCAGCACTTAGTAGAGGATGAGTGGTATAGAGAGGTACAATAGGAATTAAAGTCATAGGGAACCCTCAATGGAAATTTTGTAGGGTACACATTGGAGTCAGATGGTTTGTTGTGACATAGAGGTCATATCTATGTAGCTAACATAGGCAATCTTTGTACAGTCATTTTATCAGAGGCACACAAGGCACCATATGCAGCACATCTAGCAGTGAAGAAGATGCATACCAATATTCGATAGTTATACCATTGGGTAGGGATGCGATGCAACATTTTATAGAGTATGTGAATTGATGCCTTGAGTTTTAGAGAGGCAAGGTAGAGCACTAGCATCCAACAAGACTATTGTACCTGCATGATATTCCTAAGTGGAAATGGGACACCATTTTGATGGATTTCATTGTTGTTCTACCTTTGTATTCATGTCATCATGATGCCATCACAATGACTATTGAGAAGTTGACCAAAGTGGCCCATTTCTGACCTATGCATACAACATATATAGCACCAACAGTTGTGAGGGTATTTCTTGATGATATTTTCAGATTACATGGAGTTCCTTGTAGGATCATTTTAAACAAAGATTCACTTTTCACATCCTTATTTTTGACTTCATTTCAATAGGCATTGGGCACCTAGCTAAATTTAGTTCAACTTACCATCCTGTGACAAATGGGTAGATAGAGAGGGTTAATTAGGTATTAGAGGACATGTTACGAATGTATATGATGGGTCATCAATCCCAATGGGACAACTATTTATATTTTGTTGAGTTTTCCTATAATAATGGACATCACAGTTCTTTGCGTATGCCACCTTATCAAGCCTTGTATGGTAGACCATGCAAGACTCCTTTGATTTGGGATAATATAGAGGATAGAGTAGCGATTGGTCCAAAGATGATATAAGATATGGAGCAGCACGTGGATTTGATTAGGCAATGCCTTCGAGAGGAACATGATCAACAAAAAAGGTATGTCGATGCTAAGAGGCTTGATTGAAGTTTCTTAGTAGGAGATCGTGTATTATTGATAGTGCATATGCATAAGAGTCCAATCCATTATGGGAAGGGATCTAAGCTTGCACCTCATTTTTTTGGTCCATTTGAGATCTTGGAGTGGATAGGTCCTATAGCTTATCCTCTAGGCTTGCCACATACCCTGTTACATATCCATGATGTTTTTCATGTATCAGTATTGCAACATTATGTGCATGATGACTCTCATGTTTTGGATTTGGATTCCTTGCAAGTGGATTCAGATAGATAGCTAGCCTTCAATCCCATCCTAATTTTAGCTCGACAGGCATTGGGCCTTCAAGGTTGAGAGTTGGACCAAGTTAGGGTTAAATGGGATTGATATGATGAGGGTGCAACCATGTGAGAGGATGCCTCATGATTGAGAGATCTATATCCCCACCTCTTTGAGAACATCTAGGAGGAAGTTCATTCTTAGAGGGGGAGGATGTGAGGCCTACCTCTATGATAAACCTCATATTTAGACTATTTTGAGTTGTGGTTATTGATTATGCTTAGAGATACTTTGATGACATGATACTTAGACATTTTAGTTCTTATGATGATTTTATTATGTTATTTAGACATTTTATTTTTTATGATGTTACGATTATGATGCTACATTATTAGTTAGATGACTATGATGGTTGACTTAAGTTTATGCTAGTTACTATGGTTGCTCAATTTGAATTTTGAAATGATGAACAAATGAAATATGTGTTATGAATAAAACATGTTGCAATTTGATGAATTTGAAAATTAAGGTAAAAATAATTGGATATAATATTTGATTAGATTTTGTTTCAATTATGATATGAAATATACATGCTATGTGAAATTATGAAACTTGATTATATGAAATGATTATTCAATTGTTTTGATATATTATTTATTTCGATGGAAGCTTGTGTATATGAAACGGTGATTCAAAATTTTTAACATATGATTTATTGGATGGATTAATGTGTGCATCAAGTGTGTAGGTACACTTTGTAATGCCCCGCCGTGCGAACCCCAAAGGACAAAAACACAATAATTACAGCACAATTTTTTTTTAAATGCACATAACATACATGTAATACAGATCAAGTCATAACATGAATTTTATTTAAATAGATTCATTAACACATACATCCCTTGGGGTACACGAGGAGTCATTACGTGACTTAGATCCATACAACAACCATAAAGAATAAAATCTAAAGATATAAAGTAAGCATTAACAAATATAACACATACATGATGATCAATGATAAGAAACCATCTGAATACGCAAATACATCATATGCATGATCATCCTAACACATTGAATAACAACTGCCATAGCCAATATCCACACCAAGTTTAACATTTCATTACAGTACAATGTTTAAGAAGTACAATGATACAAAAGTGTTCCAAATATGAGTGAAACCATCACCAGATAGCATGATACAAATGAATAGATGAATACAAAGTATCATAACTGGCTCCAAGACAAATACAACTCTGGAGTCGCTGCAACAGCACCAATCCACACCTCTCAATCCTAGCTGGGGACCCAATGGGGTGCTTGGCACGTTCCACCCGACCATGTGAGTCCGAAGACCCACCCCCCGTGCTAGGAGCTAACAAGAAAGAGACCTCAACCAAGAACATCCAACAGAGAACCACAAGACTCAACGTCATACAGAAGTATCATAAAACTCAAGGATTACAATTACATAATCAACCACATCCAAGAATCAACATAATAACTTAAAGTCATAAGTCTCATCACCTAAATCAAAGCAATAGCCAATAAACAAGGAACCAAAGGAAGATCATAAAACACTTCCAAATCAAGATGAAATTAATAAACATATCACAATTCTGAATCGCAATGATACAATACAATAACATCATATCACAGTACCATAAGAGTACAAGGTCGAAACCCAAATTATCAACAAGATTTATACAAGACCATAGAATACACCATAGATAAAATAGGGTAAAACCATAAATCAATTCAAACAACTATGATCCATCAACTCAAGACAAAGACCCACTTCCAGAGGATTTCCAAAGAAGCAACATAATAAGGAGTGTTAGAGGAGAGTGTCATCGCATGGCTTAACATGGATTCTCCAGACTACCACTATCGCAAGGTGCTGCTCCGTCTACTGACGAATTATCCAGACAATCCAAGCGCTAGGAGCTGCTCCATCTATGGTTATCCAGACTACCTATCTCAAGGAGCCGCTCCATAGGGTTGCTCATGGAATCATTAACCTTTCATGAAGACAAGGTAACGATCTTGCCAACCACGGCCTTCTCAATCCCCTTTAGCCTATGATAGCACTAAACATGACGAGGCATCAATTATCTTTTTAATGTGATTCTACCCACCCCTAGTTAATTATTTAAATTATCACTTATTAAATTCACTCTAACGAGGGCTATCCTGGCGCCCCTTTGTGCGCCGACCACCCACTTAGAGCCACTCTCTCTCTAGACACTCAAAACATAAAACCAAAATCCAAGGGTTGTACAACATAACAAGAACATTATATCACAACAGAGCAGCATGCAAGGCATTACCCATCTTGCCATAAATACATAATCAAAATCTCCATGATTCCCGTACAACCCTTTCAAAAACATGAAACCAAAACACTTGCCACAACAAGGGCACATAAAAGGAGGAACATTAACCAATAGTAAAATAAACCTCTGGAAGATTCTCATAAAGTTACACTAGGGTTTCCCCATCAAAGAACTGACAGCAATAATTGCAAGACCTCAAAGAACTATTTCCAATGTAAATATAATGAGCAAATACACCAAAATAAGATCCACAACACCATTCAACAACACCAACACTTCGATACGAACTAAATTGGGAATCCAAGGGAAACCTCTATTTTCTCCTCTCGGAATACCCATAACTCAAAGAACTTTTCAATTTGACTCATCAAGTAGAACCATCAATCATGACAAAGTTAATATTAACCAATTTTCCACTTAGGTAAAGAACAAAAGAAAACATATAGAAATGTAAGTTAAATGAGAGAAAGTCCCTAACTCAAAATCAGCTCACGAAAAGTCACATTGAAAGGACCTATCGAGACAATACATAAAACCACTAATTCAAATATAATATATCCATTCATTCAATAAGAAGTAACCTGAACCCATCTAAAAAGAACATTATTCTAATGATCAAACATTTTCATCATTTAAGGATATCACAATATTGCAAAGTGAAGATATAATCTGATGTTATAAGCCACAAGACACTAATTCTCAAACATACTCTTCCAAACACAAATTAAAACAATCATGAACAATAATACGGGTTCCCATTTTACACACATAATTACATACAAGGACCATTAGACACATCAACCTTGAAGAACACTATCATAAAACACTTACAATGAATAGGCCATCGAGACATCTCCATAAATATCCCACAAATCACACCCATCTTAAAACAATTACATAACACTTAAACCAATAATCAAAACACTTTGTTTAAAACAACAATCACTCACACCTTATAACCATAAAGACATTCCTTTAATTTAGGCATTATTTCAACGTTCTTATCACTTACTTTAAGGTATCCACTTAATTTAATTAAAAGAGTATTTACTACAAATAATTATATTTAAAATAACTATATCGTTTATAAGATAACCAACTCCATCGACTGTTTAATATGAATCCTAATTATAACTTTAAAATGTAATACTAAGATGACAATTCTATAAATTACAACTTTATTATAATACTAAGGTGACGATACTAATGAATTATTTCACATAGTAGTTTTGACAAATAATTATCATTCATAAACTCATTAGATAACAAAAAGGGTAATTAAAAACCATTTAACATTTAACACAATAAATTATCTAAGAAGGCCCAAAATACTCTTTTCTCATATGAATTTAAAATACTTTCACATAATAACCACATAGAAAAAATTTCATCTTATTTTCATTTATTTATAGTTACCTCTGCTTCAAACAACTTGACTCTTCTAATAACATAATATTTATACTTTCATTATATTCCATAATCATCTAATTTTACTTACGCAGAGCAAGCACATACAAAACTCTACTTTTCACTATTTCTAATTTAACTATTCCACTTGGAACTAACCAAAGTAAGAATAAACTAATCTACCAATGTTACACAATAAGTTCACATAGGCAAAATGTATTCTTTCATTAAAACCCTATATATATGCATTAATATATTTTCTTTTAAACTTAATTTACTTCAATTCACTTATTTAACTAAATCTCTATAAAAATAAGTAATTATTTATTTCAAATTAAAGAGGAAGATATTTATTATTCCAAAGTTACCCAAATAAATACTAACTATTAACAATACAAGAATCTATGTGTCCCTCACATAATTGATACCCAATCTATATATAAATATTTATATACTTATACTTGAAAGAGAAATTATAAATCAGTCTAAAACAATGCAACTACTCTTCCCTTTCATTTATCTTTAATTATCTCTAATTTCCTTTATAAGAATAAAGCCAATTATAACTTAATTCTGTAGCACAACCGAATATTTTCTCAGCCAAAAGTTATCCAACATAAAGTAAAATAAACCAGCTGAAACAAACTAGGGAAGTGGAGTTTATATATCAAATACAAAAAAAATATATGAATCTAAAATTCTATAAAAATAACGAAAAATGTATTCCTATATATCCACACGAAGTATTATAATTCATATTTAACAAATATAATAAGAAATAAAAATAGATCTATAAATAATAAAAATATTCAAATTCAGTGTTATTATTTTCTGTCAATCATCTTAAAAAAAAACAAAACGAGACCTAATTCATGCACCAACAGTTTAGAAAGATAACAGCAGAAAATAAAAAATAACAGCAGCAAATTATTACAGCTTCGAAAAGTTACAGCTGGGACGGGTTGCCAATGGTTCAGGGAGACTATTTAATTCTGTACAACGCCTCAACTCTAATGCTAAAACTGTGACAGGCTGCCAAGGGTTTCAGAGGAACTATTTAATTTACTACACTTTTGCAAGTCTAACGTTGCAGCTGTGATAGTTTTGCTTATGGTTTCAGGGAGATTTATAAATTTACATTACCAGACTGTGTGAAGGAGCTCATCTAAACACTGTATCCAATAACATGAATTTCTCTCAGCTTCGACTGAACGGAGGTAACTGGCAAGGCTTGAAACATTGCGCAGACCAAGAGAATTAAATAATCCACTCATTGGTCCTCAATTTCTTCACTTAAACAATCTGCTCATTGTCGGCATCAGAAAAGACACACGAACCAAGCTTCCTCCAAGTTTAAGATGGTTACGGTTGCAAAAATGTGAGAAGCCATTTATATAGAAAGTGAATTTTGGAATTTGGAAATATGGCCATCTACTTGCATTATTATTAAATCACAAATGTTATCCGCAAGACTAAGGGCGAAAGAAAGGTGAGGTGCAAATACGCGACTTATGAGAATTTCCTGTAGAGTCTACCCATTTGTTTTTTTTTATCAGCATAGGTGATAATTTGTCAAAATTCAACCAATCTGAGAGATTATACGAAGGATTATAGCGGGTGTCGGCCTGAATTACACTAGAGTGATCGAGAGAATAATTAGTTTTGATTGAGTGGAGAGTTGCAGAGGTAGAGGATGTTCAAGCTATTTAAGAAGCAAAGGGAGGAACCCTCGTGAAATGCCCTG
Source organism: Sequoia sempervirens (assembly GCA_007258455.2). Taxonomy (NCBI): domain Eukaryota; kingdom Viridiplantae; phylum Streptophyta; class Pinopsida; order Cupressales; family Cupressaceae; genus Sequoia; species Sequoia sempervirens. The sequence goes on along the minus strand of VDFB02347734.1, from coordinate 2,809 downwards.
CTCTATCAGGAACTAATTAACTTGCCTCTATCGGCCAAAATCAAGAGAATTAATATTAGATTTATTAAAACAATAAATCTTTATAGGTTAAAATTAGATTAATCTTGTTAAATTAATTTTATTTTCTTTATATCACAACTTAACTATGACTCTCAATGGATGGTAATTATTATCATTATTATTCAAATTTTATTTAAATTTATTTTATTTTATTTTCTTCTGTTTTGACATCAATTTCGGTAACCATAAATTTACGTTGATTTTATTAACTGTTCTACTCGGTGAAAGAAAAGGCCATGACATCCCTAAACAAGGGTTTCTTCAACAATTACATGCCCTAAGATAAATCGATTACACTAAATAAAACATAAACATACAACAATCCAAATAATTGCATAACATATACCTAATATATTTATAAGCCATATACTTCTAAGAAATTGAAACGTGACTGCATATTACCAAATGACTATAATTTCTTCCAAGAATCTGAAAAAGTGCATCAAAATTGTAGCGGAAAGAACATGGTTATAAAAGGACATACAATTTATTGAGGTTGAATGATGGATCAGCCAGAACAGAAGCAATTACGCCTAAAACTTTTGCTGCATCTTCAAACCCTTGGTCAGTGCAGAAAGTGAACAACAGCATAACGACATTCGAATAAGAAGGTGCTCTCCAATTGGTTCACAGAGAGAACTCCCCCTAAATTTTTCTTGCCTCCCCCCTCAAGAAAATACCAAATTCTCCTTTTTGACCGCCCTGACTCCTCTTTCTCCCCCCGTAAAAGATTTAAAAAAAAAATAACTAATTTTTATTTACCCACTTTAATTAATCATTACTTTATATATTTATTTATTTGATTTCAACCAATAACTTCTTTTGTTTTAAATTACTTCCACTTAACTCTAAATTTTAACTAAAACAAATTTTCATAAATAATTAACTTTTAATTAAAATATAATTCAATAAATATTTTTACCGTAATTTATTTAAACTTAAGTACAATTTTAATATTTAATCCTCTTTAATATTTTATCACTTTTAAATTTATTAATTGAATTTAATCATTAAATGATAATTACCTTTCCTCATTTAATCTGATTATTTTAAATAACTAACTCGCAACGATAATTAAATTGACGTTTATTATTGAATCTAATTATTTATTTAATTCCAAATGAAACAGGTAACCTTATAATTAAATTAATTTTATTAATCAAATCCAAACATATTATTAGTGTTACCTCATAACCTTAAATTTAAATTAAATAATAAAATCACCACATCATCATGACATTACCAACAACAACTTACTTAACATCAACGACAACTGAAATGCAGGGCACTACACACTTCCATGGCCAATGGAAATTAGAGGTAACCTCTGGGAACCCTAAGTAACTTAACTAGTGAAACTAAGATATAGTCCATATGGAGGGACTATAGTTCCATTATGTAATGAATTTTAGTTTTGATGTTATTTGTGGAATTTTGTAAATTGGTTTTTATTTCCATGTGAATACATCTAGATAGTGAGTTGTCCACCCAAGTGGAAAAAATCGGATTTGATCTTTAGGACACTTTTTCGGGGTTCAAAAGTTAATTTTTTAAAGTTTTTTTATGTATTTAAGGTCCCTAGGTCAAGTACCTATGGGTAAGGTACCTTTTCAACTTCAAATTATGAGTCAATTGCATGATTGGGAACCCTTTTTATGCCTTAAAGAGGTTTGACGAAAATAAGGTTTTGCGAAGTGGGATGGGGACTAGTCCCTTTCCATTCCCACTTCTCCAAGTTGTCTTGGAAGTCCCCCAAGTCCTCAAACATGTGTGAGCACACATGGGTGAGTTTGCTTGGGAGAGTGAATGGGTGAGTGACAAGTGTCACTTCCTAATTCAAAAGAAATTCAAACTTGAATTCTATAAAAAAAACTAAGAACAAGGGTTTGGGGGTCTCTTTTTTGTTCTTGTTTTTTTTAGGAGTTGTGATTTTTCTTGGGAGCTCTTAGTTTTTGGTTGGGGAGATTGAAGAAAAATCTTAGAAGAAGAGGATTTGTGGAGATCCTCATCCCATTATTCTCTGATCTTAGATTGGAGGTAAGTTTACCATTCTACTCTTGTTCTTTATGTTTCAAATAGATGAGATTGAATGTTGTTTCAAAATACTTTTGGTGTTTGTTTTCTTATATTGTTCACTATGTATTATGTGATGGGAAAAGGGTTGTATAGGGATAAGCTCACCCAAAATTTGGGTAAAGTGTCCCTCGGTGGGGATGGTATGGAGTAGGTACCTCCAAGGGTATTTTTAGTTCCTACTTATAAGGAGATGCTTAAAAAGGGTATGAGTACCCATATGAAAATTATGAAATGTTAGACATGGTTTCGGTTGTATGGGTCTTTTGTGAAAGAGGAGTTATGGTGGAAGGGTTGTATGTGAAGATATGAAAGTATGATAATTGATTGATTATTTTTATTCTCTTTGAGTCCCCATATGGAGTGTGTTGTCCACCCTCCATTCCCCATGTTGGATTTGTAATAAATCCTTAACTTATGTGATAAACCCCTTGGGAGGGAGTTAAATTTGTTGTATGTTTCATGTATGTTTATATGGCTTGTTGGAATGGTATTTGTGTACACCTAGTTCCCTTGGTTGCCTCCTAGCTTAGGGGTGGTTTGATTTCCAGCCAAAGGTTGGGGCTGAGCTCCCCATTGGACTTTTGAAAATAAATGTATACCTTGTGAAGAGTTGTAGGTTTGGAAGAACTCGCAGCTTGAAAATAACTATGTTCCTTGCTCATCAATATGAAGG